>CAVNYN010289503.1:0-10759 GCA_963692815.1 Nyctanthes arbor-tristis | reverse complement strand
AAACAACAAGATAGTAGTTATAAACAAGATAATTAGCAAGGCATTTATAACACAAAATGCAAATGATCTTACATGACAGTGCTATCATGCACAGTGGTCAACCCACATGCCTTCCTTATGATCAGAACGCATGTAATTTGTGTCTATGTTATCATCCTATATAGGTACCTATTGTATACCAAGAGAGAATGGAGGGGTTTCGTCAAACTGATCATACTCTTCCTCGTTGACCACATCATCAACACCAACTATACGTCTCTTGCCTTGAAGGACGATTGACCACTTCTGTTCAACAGGATCAACAATGTAGAAGACTTATTTTGCTTGTGATGCAAGTATGAAAAGGTCATCAAGATAGCCTAGCCGACCAAAGTCTACTAGAGTGAAACATAATTCGTCAACCCGAACACCGTGACGGTTTTCAACCCACTTATATCAAAAAAGAGGCACTTTCAGAACCTTGTAGTCTAGCTCCCAAATTTCTTCAATGACACCATAATACGACACTGCAGTATCAATTCGCCTCCCATGATTGACACTGGAATATTCTGATGAAAGTTATTAACGTCACTCCACTGTTATGCATCGTGCTTTTATCATCCTGACTTTTAGTGTGAAATGTGTATCCATTAATATCATAGCCCTCATAAGAAGAAACATCCATCCCAGAGCCGTAAGCCAACCATTTTATTGTTTTCGTAATCACCATCGGCGTGTGGGACAATTGTTGGAGCACTCTATCTCTGAACCATGTTATAAATGTGCGATTATGTTCATTAGTCAGCCACATCTCACATTTCAAAGGATTTTGACGCCTTAACATCAAAGTGTTCTCATCTAAATATGGGTGAAGTACAGTAAAGTGTTGCAAGGCAAGGAGGTGTGGTTTATCTTGCATTTCTGCCTTGGGCACAATTGATCTAAATCCAATCGTACCTTTACCTCCAAGTCTCCCTTCGTGTTGGGATTTAGGAATACCTACTGCTTCAACACCATCTAGGTAATTAGTACAAAATTCAATAGCCTCCTCAATAGTATAACCATCAATTATACTTCCTTCTGGTCGAGATCGGCTTCTCACTTATCCTTTCGAAATACCCATGTATCTCTCAAATGGATACATATACCTCAAAAACACCGGACCGCATATCTTAATTTCCCTAACCAAGTGAACGATTAAATGCACCATAACGTCGAAAAATGATGGCGGAAAATACATTTCAAACTGGCATAGCGAGAAAACAATATCAGCCTACAAAGCATACACGACGCTCTTCCGATCTAATGACCTTGCAACAAATTGTGCTGAAGAAGAAGTAGAGCTTACTTATGACATGTCTAACATATTTTAGCAATATACCTCGTATTGCAATCGGCAAGAGCTGTTGCATTAAGACATGACAATCACGAGACTTCATTCCAGCTAATTTCAAATCTTTCATACTTACAAGTCTCCTGATGTTTGACAAATAGCCAGATGGAACCTTAATAGTATTCAGACACTTACAAAAGCTAGTTTTCTTTTGTTTAAACAAAGTATAGCATGCAGGGGCAAAAATATACGCTTTTTGGACTCTTGCGGTGCCAACTGCTCCCGTATCCCCGTTTCTACCATGTCTTTTCTAACTTTGATACCGTCTTTTGTCTTTCCAGGAATATTCAATAACATTCCGATGAGACTATCGCACACATTTTTTTCCACATGCATTACATCGAGATAGTGTCCAACTTGTAAGTGTTGCCAGTATTGTAGATCCCAAAATATAGATCGCTTCTTCCATATACTCTTCTGTGGAGGCTTCGAAGTTTTACCATACACAACGTTAACATTTTTAACCCTCTCATAAACCTCTTTTCCTATTAATGGCAAACGGGTGACTCAAGTCTCGGTTCTCCCTTTGAAAGCTTTTTCTTCTTCTGATAGGGTGGGTCAGACAGAAGAAAGATAAGATGACTCATGTACATATTTTTCTTGCAGTTAGTCAACCAAAGATCAATCGTCGCATCTTCACAAACGGGGCATACTTTAGCTCCTTTGGTAGTATAACCTAACAAGCTACCGTATGCTGGAAAGTCGTTTATGATACAAAAAATCATTGCACGTAGTGTGAAATGTGATCGGCTATGTGAATCGAACACCGACAGCCTTCATTCCACAACAACTTCAAATCATCATTGAGTGGCGCAAGGTACACATCTATATCATTTCCTAACTGTTTAGGCCCCGAAATCAACAACGACAATATTATGTACTTCCATTTCATACATAACCAAGGAGTTAGATTGTAACACACTAAAAGAACTGGCCAAGTGCTATGTCGACTACTCATATTACCATGCGGGTTCATTCCATCTATACATAGTCCAAGCCTAAGATTCCTATCTTCGCCACCGAATTCAGGAAACATCCTATTTATATTCCTCCACTGGGGAGAATCGGCTGGGTGTCTGAGTTTTCCATCTTCTTACATCCAATCGGCATGCCATCGCATTTTTTTGTATCATTTGCATTAGCAAACAAACATTCAAATCTAGGTATTACTGGCATGTACCATAACACCTTTGCCGAAGGGCCTTTTTTGTCACGTTTATCGTGGTTGTCCTTTCTCTTATATCGCGATGCCCTACACTTTGGGCACACATGCAAGTTCTCATACTCCTACCGGTACAAGACACAATCATTTGGACATGCGTGTATCCGCTCAATCTCCATACCCAAGGGGCACAACAATTTCTTTGCCCCATAGGTCGAGCTAGGAAGCTCATTATCATCAGGAAGCATGTCTTTTAGAAGTTCTAACAACCCTGTGAAACTTTTGTCACTCCACCTATTCTTTGCTTTCAAATTATACAATTTAAACACAGCAGACAACTTTGTAAACTTGTTACATGCAGGAAACAATGACTTTTCGAAATCAAGGAACAAATCGTAAAAAATGTGCGGAGTCTTAGTGAAATCATCTTCTATATCACGCATCATTTCATCAATCTGGTAGTTCTGGACATCAACATTATCTTCTCTTGCCAGATTAATTTCATCGCTCCTGTTTACCGTGTTCTCCCCCTTGAGCATCCTCATTGACACCAGTGCTAGTCATAGGAAGTAAATCCTCACCATGCCAAAACTACCGTGTATAACCTTGGTTAAAACCACACCTAATCAAATGGTGCTTCACTTCCATATAACTACGATATTTTTGCAGATTCTTACAATCGCGGCAGGGACATACTATCAGTTCTTCCCGTTTCCTTTTTCTATTATTCTCTGCAAATTTTATAAACTCTTCAACCCCTTCTAAATATTCTAGTGTGGTACGTCTCCCGTACATCCAACTCCGATTCATATATATCTCACAATCGACATATGTAAAGATATTCAAAAATGAATTACTTCTACTTAGCGGGTTATTTTTTCTTACTTATTGAATACATTGATCCGTTAGTTGATTTTCTAAATTTATTTGGCCAATAATACTTGTTAATTAGATATTCATTCTCAAAACAATAATATTAATTTGTGTATAAATATCTTTCCATAAGCCTCGAATCTCAAATTTCATAAATATCTACCTAAATCATATATGCCCAACACAATGTATAAATATATATATTTGTATATCTACCTAAATCATATATACCCATAACAATGTATACATATATATATATTTAGCAAAAATATATATACATATATAACACAATATAGCAAAAAAATCATAAATTAACAATAAAATCACATATAACAGAAAAATATATTTAACAAAAAATCATAATTTAACAAATTAACAAAAAAATCACATATAACTAAAAATACATTTAACAATGTGTACACATATATACACATCTTTACCAAATTTAACAAAAACCATAAAATTCATAATTTCTAAATCTAAAATAAATATCTCTTCCTGCAATAATCATATATAACAATGAATACATATATAAACAAAAAAAAATCCACAATTTAACAAATTAACAAATAATCATATATAAATTTATTTACCTTTGCAACTAGTTTGAAAATCTGGAGAAAAAAGGCAGTGGTTTGCCAGCCATCAGCCCCCGCCTCCGATCGATTTTCACCTTAAAGTACCAAGAAATCAGTGGCCATGAATCATAATACCCAAAGATACGAAGAAGAAGGACAATCGAGTGACATTACCAAGAAGTGGAGCCTGCCAGCCCCCGCATCGTACCGCAGCTGTCGCTCGCCGGAAGGGTACCTTGGGTGGAGATATAGGGAATTGGGGGTCGATATGTGGGGAAGAAATTTTCGTAAAGTGATTAAACACTAAAAACGAGCCTCGAGTTACTCTTTAAATGGGTTTTTTGTGTGTGAATGTTGGTTGAAGTTCGATTTGCAGAATGAAGTTCAAAACGGGTCTGCGCAGAATGTTTCAACTGGGGTTTTGGGAGTATTTAAAAAGGCAATGGTACTGGGACCGACGCCTTTGTTATTTTTGGGCATCGGTCTCTTTGTGGGACCGACACACATTGTTGAGATCAGCTAGCGGCGCCAGTTTTTAAAAAATGACCGACCCTATTTTTGAAAGTTAATTTCAATTTTACCACCGCATTTTGTTTACGGGTCCCTTCTTCCAAAAACTGACGATTAATTCCAATTTTTGCGCAACTCTGTAGTAGTGTCATGAAAACATGTACATTTCAAGAGTTAATTAGTGTACATTATTCCAATGGTTCATTAATGACATAATATTTTTGCACAATTTATAACTTACCTTTGACCTTATTGTTGAATGTAGTTAGACTAATTAGATTGTTATGATTTGGGTACTAATATAGTAGTTATGATGTTTGGAGTATTTGATTTATAGTGGCCTAAATTAATTTAATCAATTCTTGGGTTATGTGTTTGTAAGTGTTGGTTCTATTTTTTGTAGCTAGATTAATTGCATGTGTCGATTATGTTTCTTATTGGCTTTAGATGCTGTGTTTGTTGTTTTACATCTTCCATAGGGCTATAATAGCTTCTTATGCTGCTGTGTATACTGAAAAAAATTTATGAAGAGGCATCGGTTATTACATAAAAACCGACGCCTATAATATATTTACAAAAAAAAATAAATAAATAAAAATAAGCTTTAGGCATCGGTTGTTGGTATACAACCGATGCCTAAAACAACTATAGTGTATTTTTGCGTTTATTTTTTTTAAGATATACTATATGCATCGGTTGTTTACATACAACCGACGCCTTTGGTGTACTTTAGGCATCACCCACAAACCAATGCGTATACTTGAACAATTCGCGTCGCTGCCTATAGCGTCTCCACCAGAACTAACGCGTATTGCTTATTACAACCAACGCCTATTACACTTTTTTGTAGTAGTGTTGTAGCGACCCGGAAATTTTCGAGAAAAATTAACTTTATTAAATAATTTCGCGTCGCTATAATTTCCCCAAATTTTAAAGTTGCTTAAGTTCGCGCTCGTCTAGTCAAATATTCTAAGACTTAATTAAATTATTATATTAAATAAATTGTTTTCTAAAAAGTTCCAAATCTTTGTATAAAACGAATTCTATTTCAACTATTTTGGCCTAGCTCAACTTGTTTCAGCCGTAGTTATTATTTCGTAATTCATTCAACTTCGATTACCAGTACATATGAAAGTTCATATGCACTTAAAAGTCCAAGTCCCAGTCTAACTAGGAAATTAGAACTAAAACCTATAAACTCCCCTCAATGATAGGCATTGCACACACACAATTTCAGCCGGAATTTTGGTTCCATTCTCGAGTCAAGAATCCGTGAGTTACTACTATTTTTCTTCCTTCTTTCTTTTTCTGTTTTAACTCAATAGTACACTGCAATACATACACATATACACGCACATATACATACACATACACAATCAGACATCTATACTGATCTACACATGGATACACAACCACCAGCCCTCACCCCCGGCAGCATTCCGGCCGTCTCCGGCCAACACACATCACCGCCGGAAAAATCCTACACGTACACAGCCACCCTCCGTCCCTCAGCCGAACCCCAGTCGGCGAACTCTTGTCTGTCGGAACCGCGACCCCCCCTTCTTATCCGACACCACCGCCATCTCCCTCACACGGCCAACACCCATTCACTCTCGGCATCACCCTCACAGTACCTGCACAAGACACACCGCCACCGCAACGCCACTGTCGCCCGATCCTCAGCCACCGCGACCCAATCCACTTCCAAACCCCGCGAGCCCTCTTCGCCGCTCGAAACCGCTGCTCCTTCCGAGGTCGGACCCCCCTCTTCCGATCCCTCAACCAAACCAACCTGCCCTAACCACCTCTGCTCGACCGAACCCCACGACCATGAACCCAAATCGAACCCCCGAGACCCCCAACTTTCGAACCCAGAATGTCACCCTGGCCACCCGCACTCACTCTTGGCCGGAAACCACCGTACCCGCGGCCACACCAAGCCAAGCCCCGACCGGTGACCCCCAAATCGGGAGCCCACGCTCTGCCCTTGGCGCGCGAACCCTAGCCGAGACCCCCAAATCTTAAGCCCAAACCGTCTCGGCCAGTAGCGTTCCGCTTAGCCGGTTGAGTCCTCGACCGAGCTTCACTGTCACGCACCTAAAGCTTAGACCCATATCACCTGCTCTTCAAAAACCAACAAAACAACCGAACCAATCCCAAGACCAAGGCTTCGGCCAGTCTCGACCGAGCCCAAACCCAGCCACCCTCTCCCATCTCTCGCCGAAGTTCTACCGCCGGTATCAGCCTCGGCCGGCGCAAGCAGCGCGCACACACGCACACACGGCCCCAACCTCCATTCTTGATTTCCAAAAAATGGCTTCGGCCGAATCGATTTGGGAGTTTTATATAAATTTATTTACCACCCGGGTCCCCAACGTCTGACGATGTTTAAACCAGTCCCCAAAGTTTGGATTCATATATTTCGGTTCCCTGAGTTTCAATTTAGCCGAATAGGTTTCCAAACTTTCAGATTTATTTATTTCAGTCCCAACACTTTCAGTTTAGCCAAATAGGGACTCTAACTTTCAGTTTCGTGAGTTCAGCCCTTAAGTTTATTATCCACCTTTTCAGTCCCGATCCTAAACTATTTAAAAGTTCCAATTTAGTCCCTAAAGTTTATTTCCTTTTTATAAAGTATTATTTCCTTCATACTAAAATAGTTTATTTTATTTTCACTAGACGAGGCGCGAAGAGCAATAGAAGAGTAGATTTCTCTCAAAGTAGCTCAACTCACAAGTTTAAGGTAGACTCTAAATTTATAAAATGTTTTCTTAAAGTATTGCGCATTATTAATTGATTTATGTGATAAATGTTATGTGAAAATATGTGATTACAAGAAAGTTTGCATATTATTATATGCTTAAGAAAGAATGCATATATGCTTAAGATCTCTTTATGATGCGCGTATCTGCTTTAATGCATAAGAACGAGAATATCTATTCTCTAAGACAAGACAAGATCCTTCCAAGAGAAGAAAGAAGGAAAGAATTGTTTGCATGTTTACATGTTATATTTATTGTGTAAATTGATTAATATGCGCTAGAGTCTACTGAGTATATTTTTATACTCATTCTTTCAAACTAACACTTTCAGGTTTTGGAGCCGGTGGCGGGACGACGGACGGCAGCTACTAGAAACATAACTCGAAGCTTATATGTTTTTCTAAGATTTCAGACTATTCATTTATTTGACTGTTGAGACTCTACTTGTTTTCGGACAAGATTCTCTGCTATTCGTTAATAAGATTTTCCGCATTTATTTATTATGTTATAAGTTCCGCATTTTAAGTAAATTTTAAAGATCAGTTAGCGACCCAAGTTTCTGAAATTTGGGGCGTTACAGTTTGGATTTAATTGATATGTAATGGTGAATTGGAGCTAAATTAATGTTATTTTATGGAATCAAGTATGTAAATATGGATTAAATAAACGGGGAAAAATAATGAATTGGTAGATATAAGTTGCATGTATTTAGATTTCTTGAATTGATCTTGGTATGAAATTTTCATAGTGAAGCTATTGAGGGAAGCATAAGAGATTAATATGGAATTCTAGCAAGCCAAGCATGCATGTACGAATTTAATGAAATGACTTTTGGCATGGAATTAGTAAATATGTTATTCTACCCTTTCGAACTTTGAAAGGTCATAAATGATAGTATATGTGGAATTTTAACAAGATACAAGTTGAAAAATGATCTCCTATGAGTTGCTTATCATAAGATACAAGTTGGAAAATGATCTCCTATGAGTTGTCTATCATCTAAAATTGGAATGACACCATTTGAAGACCGGTAGAAGTTTTTATGACATGTTTTGATATGCGGCGGTGTGTACCCGAGAACAGATTTTTAGGAAGTGGTGGAATATTTTGATATTACCAAAATAGTTTTCTTGAGCTCAATTTCACACATAATGAACTTATATGAGTTCCCTACATTCTAGGAGAATTTCATAAACATACAACATTGTCATTTATTTTAAAATGGTTTTAAATAGGGCATTGCCCAAACATGAAAAACTTAACATTCCGATCTTGAAGAGTTAAGCTAACTCTAAATTCAATAAGTTGGTGTTATGACCTAATAAAATAATATCATGGTGATTGAGGAATTGGATGAAGTTGAGAATACATGCAATTAATAAATGATTAAATATTTAATAGCAAATATGAGAATTTGTTAAAGGCTAAGAGTTGTTTTTAAAAATAAAGAGTTAGTGTTGATGTACGGAGGGAATTTAAGATTTTTATATGTGGTATCATTACAATTCCTAAGATATAGTAAAGATTAGAATAATCATATGAAAAGAATAACTATATATTTAATTGGAAAGTGAAGGAATCTACGGAAATATAATGAAATAGAGAATATATAATACCAAGGAAGTTTCATATTTAGTTCAAATGAAGAATTAAGTTATATGTGTGAATTGAGAAATTGAAAAGAATTAAATGTTAAGTAGAATTTTGTTATAATGCTACAGGAAATGATAAAAATCAAAAGAAAATGAAACACGAAAGAATTCTATGTAGCCAGTGAGTGGAGCTCTTCATCTTCTTTCTTCTAAATGAAAATATATCATGCTTTGATTTCGCATAAGTTGGTAATGTGTTACAATGATTATGTATTTTTATGAAATTTAAGAAAGTTGATATTTTCTTTAGAAAACTTTATGTGAATGTTTACATGAAATGATGTTTCATGATTTTTACTAAAATGTTTGAGTTGAAACATGATTTATGATGTATGAAAACCCCAAATGTGCATCCAATGTTATGAATATGCCACCTATGGGCGAAGAGGCATATATGGCTCAAGTTGACAAAATAATATGCCATCTACGGGCGAAGGGGTCTATGGCTCAAGCTGACCAAATAAAAGTCGTTCAGGCGAAGGGACCTATGTGCTAGCTATAGTTCAAACTGGTTATTGTGCCGCATAGGGCGAAAGAGTCATAAGGTACCTATGGCCCAAGCTGATGTCTACACGCGTATGAATTGATATTATGATCAGGAGTTGTTGGATACTCTTTGGGGAAGATTTTATGATGATTATTAAATGAATGAAGTTCACGATGTTTCTAGTGGATTTTATGGTGATTATTGAATGAAATGATGTTCATGAAGTTTTATAACATGTGATGATCCTATAAATGATGATGTTATGCTGGTTTTACGTTTAAAGTTATGAAAATTCCCAAATGAGCTTGGACATGTTATTCAAGATTTTGCAAAACTTATATTTCGACTTTTCAAAGCATGTTAGATTACGAACCTACACTCAATGGGCTTATTCGCTCATATGTTTTCTACATGAATTTTCTTAGCAGGTAGAAATTAGAGTTTGGACAACACATTGTATTCGAGCTTGCTATTTCCAGAATTGAGCCACCACCGAACGAAATGAATTGCTATATAATTTGTTAATTCTATGATTTATAAATTTAATATAGTTAAGATTATTAATATATATTGGGAATAATGATAATTGGGTTAGTATATTTATTCACGTGAGAAGTATGATTTTCTTGAAATGATCGCATTTGTCGTATTGTGTAGTGTATTGGGTTGATGTTGGGTGTTATACATGTTGGTTTGTTAACAAATTAGACGAGATATTGTCGAAATTTTTCCAGGATTATTAGCATGTTCAAGAGTCTTGACGGTAAATTCTAGTTTTTAGGTCTAATTTTTAAAAATTGCTATTTTTACAAATTTCCAAAGCTTTTAGTGTTCTTTTTTCAATTTTTTAAATGGCATTTTCGCAATTTCTAAATCTACAAATTGCCCTTTCCTGGGGTTTTAATCGTTTTGTAAAAGTTATATTAGTAATTTCAAAGTCGCAAAAGACTAACAATAGGTCAAGTTCAGAGATTCCAACATGAAAAAATATCGTTCCTTTCAACAAAATGTTCAATAAAGCACAATATCAATTCATGACTATTTATTTGAAAATGTTCAATATAAAGCAAGATAAAATGAAATTATTAGGACAATAGCATGCAGCGTAATGATGTATACTGGCTACATGTCAATCAAGCTTTCAAAAGATTCAGCATCTTCTTCCAAAATATTTACTAACGCTTCAATTCCATCACCAGATGGAGTACTCATTAAAACCGCAATATTCTTCAAAGGCATGGGATTTGTGCATACTCGATGTGGCTTGCCCCAACCGAAGTCCACCTCATAGACAAGAAACCTAGACCAACTTGTAAATTGATAAAGCTCTACGTCTTTGCTTTATAGCGGACCGAATGATTTA
>CAVNYN010289499.1:16837-39858 GCA_963692815.1 Nyctanthes arbor-tristis | reverse complement strand
TTTTTTTCAAGTATAGTTATATTTTATTTTAATTTTTGTTGTATGATATAAGTATTCAATTTATAAAAAATATCAATTATATTAACTTTATTTGTGTGCGTCAAGACCCATGTGATATGATTATATCATAGTCAATTCTCAAACCTTTGAATAAATCTGCTCTTGATTGTTGTTTTCACATTGAAATGAAAGGAAGATTTAAAAATATAAAGATAAGATAACTTAAACATAGAATTATAAAGATAAGATAGAATTATGAAGATGAGACAATTCAAAAATTAAAAACTAAAAAGTAGAAGAGATAAACATCAAAGTTATCGCATTGGTTATAACAAACCAATCAAAATGACCAAAAAACCCCCACTTGAAGTATTTTAGGCCGGAAAATTGCGGTCAAACTGTACCACAGCACCTCTCATTTTATTAATATATAGATATGTGGTGTGTATCAATACATGTCACATGAGGTAGGAGATTTTGTAACAAAACCTCTGAGAGGTGTTTGAACATTTTCAATATAAAATTTATCTAATTCAAGACATATAGTGTCATAATAGTATTAGAAAGTAATGTGAAATAATATTAACTACTGATATCAACACATCATCATCACCCCTACTGATATGAAATAATATTAGTCAATGACATAAGTAAATTATTACTCTCACACATCACATTAATAGCTAATCACATCACTATTTGACGTTATTATAATACTAGACATCTAGTGTCAAATTATTTCTACAATTATATATCATCTATAAAAGTTTTTACTAATAATCTTTTTTTTATATCTTCTCCCACATTATTCTAAATAATTAACTTCCAATTTTTCAATAAATAAAATCTAAATAGAGCTCACTAAACTTTGTTGTTATTGGTTCGTCTCTCAGCCCTTCCACTTTCTTTATTTCTTTCCTTTTCCTTTTCTATATATTATTATTAAAGGAGTCAAACAAGATCCTTTGTTATATTTTTATGTATAATTTGCTCGTAACACTTCGTACAAGCAAAAGTTAGAACTAATAGAGTTTAATATTTTGGTAGATATGAATTAAGCTACATTTAGCAACTCTTCTTTTTTATTTTTTATTTTTTTAGGTCATGCTGCATAATATGAATCAATCTCGTGTGGCTGTTGCAACCTCCCGGATATGTTTGAAAATGTTCATAATTTTAGTTGTTTAAAATTTTATTAAAAGAGTTCAAAGTTGTAGGTTTCTTGAACATTCATTCATAAAAGTATAAGAGTAATTATATTTGAACAAAAAATTAAACAAAAAAAGTGACAAAATAGACATGTGGCCTATGTGATATTGATGTAAAAGTGATTTGATGTGTTAAAACATACAATCCTACCATGTGTCAGTTTTGTTTAACTATTTATTTGTTATTTTGTTCAAATAACAAAACTCAAAGTATAAAGTATGGTTGAAACTAATTATAATATGTTATCAAGTTGTTAACATCAAGTGACATGTAAACAATACAAATTTAATCAAGTACCATATATTTAGTATCATACCAGTCATTGATGTGATTCGTGGTGATTGTAATGCGCTCACATCAACTATTGTTATTGTCATTACCACACCAGATATTTAGTAAATAAAACTTATTAGTAAACAATATGCTTAATTCAAGAATTTGATTTCCTAACATTCAACCTAAAGAGTTGAGTTCAAAAAATTTTGTTACAAAATTTTTCATCACATGTGACACGATCTGTTACCGGTCACGAGTACGTGAAATTGTAAGTTTTATAACAAAACCCGACAAAGTTTTTTTCAGCACTACCCTCAATGTTAAATATGCGCTATCCGTTTAATCCTTTCTATTTTCCCATTCCCAAGCCACAAAGGTGGTGACATGGCAGAAAATAATTGGCTGCTAGGTTGTAGAATGGTCTGGAAAGGGGAATATCCGTAGATGCTGCATGAATCTAGATAGATGGCGCACCATCCAACTGGGAATGAATTGACTTCAAATCAATAGTCCACTGAAGTTCCGGCACATTCATCTAATAGTACCCGATAAGTTACGTGGTAAGCACTTATTAAATACTATAAGAGATAGTTATAGAGCAGACACTCATTAAACATTATAAAAAATGGTCTTTTATAGTGTCTAATGAACACCTGTCACATAACTTATCAGACACTATAAGATGGTGTCTAATAAACATAAAAAAAGGGCTGAAGTTCCGTATATTTTTCATTAGCGGTAACTAAAAATTGAAATGAAATTTTTTAGTAATAGTCACTTGAATTTAGAATTACTTAAAAGTCAGACATTAAGGACTCGAAATGTAACTTTCACTCCAAAATTAATATTTTAGGGGAGGGATCATTTTCCTATTTTTCCACCAAGACTCAACTAAAGCATTACATTAGTAGTATTAAATTAGTTGTATTAAATTATATTGTTAATTAAGTGTAGTTAACAATTCAAAAAAGTAGTTACAGTGTTAAAAAAGTCATTAAAAGAATTTTTTTTAGTTAGTTGGTAACTTTAACAATAATTTTAACATTGTACTAGAACTAAATGCTTTTGAAAAATTATGTTTTTATTTATTTAACAAAATTTAACCAATAACTTTTAATAATAGTGGGATCCACTTAAGTTTGAGTGAATTTTAGTGAATTTATTTAACACATTTAATGTGATACTTGAATAATTATTAAATTTAATTTATATATGCGGCATTTAATAACTTAAAATGCACTTTTTACTTATATTGATAGCCAGTGGCGGAGCCACTTGGAGGCCTTTGGGGGCACTGGGCCCCAGTGAAGTTTACCATATTTTCTTTTTGATTTCAGTTATTTTTAATATTTTTTACTTTAATTGTTTTGTAATGATAATTTAAAATAAAATATGTGTTTAAATATTTAAATAGATAAAGTTTTGTGTTGAAATTTAAACCATGAAAATATGACAAAGTTATCAATGCTATTATCAAAATTTATTATTTAAGGTTAATGTATAAAGTTGTATATGCGTACATAAAGATAAATATATCTAACGAAATTAATAATTATATATTATATGTAAGAAAGTAGTATTAGTCTTTTACTTTTATAATATTTTGTTTTATAGAGCAAAAAACAAAATAAACAAAATAAAATAAGTCGCACACTTACTAGTTAAAGATTTACTACTGACCCCCATTAAGTTGTGCTCCTGACTCCACAACTGTTAATAACTAAATTTAACAATACTAATGTAGATACTCTTAGACCACCATTATCAAGACCAATCTATATAAACTGAAGGGCCTATATATTTATGAACAATTTTAAGGAGACATGTAGAAGTAATATTACTAGATGACATTCTTATGTGGTATACATTTATTGGGTGATAATTACATGACTACTTTTTCATCAACCAATACAAGTATACTACATAAAAATATCATCTAATAATGTCTATTTTTCATATCTCTTTAGAATTTTTGTATATTTATTTCTTGCTTATTGGCACTACCCATGCTAATTAGCTGATACCAACAAATAAAAAATAAATAAAAACCAAAGCACATTATTGTGTAGTGAACGGAACTTGGTGACATATTTGGAAGTTTCTCCCAAGCACATGGAGTGCTAATTTGTGGACCGTTTAAAGTGAGAACCACCTTGATTTGTTTGATTGGTGATTCACTCTGCTTTTCTAGATTTCATGAAATCACAAAATATTTATTGAATGATTTGTCACTCATCTCAGCGCCATGTGTAGATTAGGATGTTGACTCGTAAAAAGATCTTATTCGTTGAAAATTTATGGTCTATTTGAATCGACAAGAAGAAAAACATAGTGTTACAGTGCTGTAACTCTTGGCAAATTTACAAACTTGTGATTGTTTATTTAAATTAAAAAAATTGATTTCGTGTCATGGAATAGAAAATAGAATTGTGTTTATTGGGTACTGATTATGAAGTGTAATATTACATGCATATAGGGGCGGCTTTCTTCAAAGCTCTAGTATTACAAAGTTTCATTCATTTAAAAATGAAAAAGAAAAAGAAATCAATTGACACATTATTATACTAACAAGCTGTCGTGTAACGTAATATAATACTAATAAAAAACAATGCATGGCAATGAAAGTTATGTAATTTGTAACATGTAACAAATGTTACATAAAATAATAAATTGACTACTTTTACCAAACCATGTCATATATTAACATTATAAAAGACAATGATTTCAAAAATAAAAATTGACTCCTTTCAAAAAAATAGAAATAAAAATAAAAAATAAAACTTGATTAAAACACGTCTAGAGAGCTATTTATGCACTGGGCTGTCTGCCTCTCTCATTCTAGACTGTGTGATATCTCGTCAACTCCAATTCGGGTCAGGCCCACGATCCAAAAAAAGAATCCAACTCATGGTTTTCGAAGCTAACGGCAACCACGGCATCTTTGTTAGAAGTTAGAGCTAGCCATAAGCATGCTGTCTTTAATTTTTTCCGCCCTTCTGTTTATTTTATTTTATTTTTTGTTTTTTCAAGTCTTTACCTCTCAGAAGAATGAACATATATTAGGATTAAGAGGCTTATTTTAGTAGTAAAAGACCTTCTTACTGTATATTTCATCCAGATTTGAGTCACCATCTCTACTCTTATGCAATTCGTCGATTCTCAACTTATACTAAAAATAATTTCTGTTGTTCTTTTTGAGTTACCCCAAATATATAGTCATATTTCTAATTTGAAGAGTTACTTTTGCTTCTTTTTTTTTTTTTTTTTAACCAAATAACCTTATTTAGCTTCATTAAATAAAGTCATATTAGAAAAATCATTTTGTAAAATTTACTTTTCCAATAGCTTTTCTTAATCCTTCTAAAAAATAAAGTTGACAATGTATTTGGGATGATGGAGTATAATTTTTATTAAATAAGTTGGAAAAATCATTTGAAAATTTTACTTTTCCAATTACTTTTCTTAATTTTTATGAAAAACATGTAAATAAACCTATATATATGTGACGGAGGGGGCAATAGTTAGGATAATCAATCTTTTTTCTTCTTGAGGGAGTTAGAATAATAATCAATTTTAGGAAGGTTCAAATAAACTTTTGTAAATTTTAAGCTCAAATAGTTATAAAAGAATGCAAAAATTCAAAACTAGATTCTCATACTCAAATGTGTGAGGTCGATTAATGTTAGAATTTGTGTTTATAACCAAAGGAACATATATAATGCTTCTCGGAAGATTTCCCACATGCAAAACGTTGGTCTATATTATACTTGTCGAGTCTTATGAACTCAACTGGGATAAAAAGTGCATTTTCTCATTGTTTGTATGTAGACATCTTGTGCTTTTGCATTTCAATATCGAAATTTGATATTCAAAAACAAGACGGCAATCACGAAACATACAAAGAATGAATTAATATGTCAACTGATTGCACAGTCACTTCACCATGAAAATGAATTCCCACTTTCATTAATATAAGATGGTGCTTAGCAAATGACTAAGTAGATCGAAAAAGAATTAGACCAAACCTGTCATTGATAATTTTGGCTCTGTTCTGTGGCGACAACGTACTAATCCCGAAAGTGGAACATTAAGGTTAACCAAATTAACCAAACTCATGTGACCTACCATGAATTTTGGTAATGTCACGCCATTCTTAGACCTTTGGAATCCAATGTTTTCAATTTTCTAAATTTTCGTTTTTTTTTAATTTATAATTAATAATTTTGCCCCTATAAATATTATTTTTAGATTTCAACCATGATTATTATTATTTAATTATTATTAATAGAATTCATCAGACTTTTGTCTCTCTTTCCAGTGGATTCCATATTACATTGTTTATAAGATTTTCGCTTGAATTTATAGTGTCATAACATTACTTCTTACAAAAGATGTATTTAAACAACCATAAACATACAAAAAATAAATTAAACTTTGGCGAAACAAGCAAAGTAATTTCATTTCCTTAGTTTTTTTTTTTAAAAGAACATTTCCTTAGTTGTTAATCATGACTTTTATTGTTTTAGGAATAATTTAGGTAATTGATATAAGGAAAATAATAATAATAATAATAATAATAATAATAATAATAATAATAATAATAATCTAGTAGAACGAGTGAAGACCAGACCTCGTGAGTTTTGGTTGCAATAAAACACATCTTGGACGATTTTTTCGTTTCCTTTTCTAAAAGCACAATATATCTTATAAAAGACAAAAGAATATATATATATATATTATATTTCTATTCTAAAATCCATTGCCATAAAACGTTTTCTACGATAATAATGAAATGCAAATAGAAACGGTACATTCTTGCAGGGTGCTTTTCCCTTTTTTTTTTTTTTTGGGTGGAAGGAGGTGCATCTCATAGTTGGTACATGCATTGAATTTGTATTTAAAAATTATTAAATAACACATTATAATAAATGAATAATGTTGAACTTTGATACAAAATTAAAGAGTTAGTAAATTAATTCAATGACTGTATAAATGTAGTTCTCAACAGCAAATAAAACCAAACACGTGAGATGAATTTGTTTAATTTATATTGATCAAGTAGGTCATAGTAAAAATATTTATTGTCTGTCATGATTTTATCTCGTTTAATAGTAAAGCATTGTCTGGTAGGATTTTAATTCAAATAGTCTCTATTGAGATGAATTAGTCGTCAATGCGTTAAGATAACGAATACTTGTTTTAAGATACTAAATACTTGTTCCTTCCCAAAATCATTAAATTTAAAAAATGTAACCCAGTGAGCCAAGAAGTTTAGAGATGAAATAGATTACTCGAGTTATTATTATCTTCGCATTTTTAGAATATATTAAATAGGTTAATTTATTTATTATAGCGAAATAATTACGAGTGCCCATTAATTTAGACTTCAGTCGTCTTTAGAGTGTTTATATTAATACCGCAATATTTTTATAATCACACCATACATATTTTTATTTTATTAAATATGTTCCATTTTTACTTATTTTTGCATTAAAATCCCTAATTTTTTTCCTCACAAATTTTTATTTTCAACATTCCATTAATTAACACATTTTGTTTCTAATGATTGTCCTCTCTTGGGGGGGGGGGGGGGCCCCCCCAAATATAAATAAATAAATAAAAAAGTTCTCTACATCGTTAAATTTTATTTTATTTTATTTTTATTTGTGTTATCAAACAACAAGCTACTACGTTTACATATATATATATATATATATATTTGTCTAAAACGAAAATGACCCAAAAACCGTCAAAGCAGAATCATGATAAATGAAGTCTCAATATGTTTCTATAAGAGACTGGGGTTCCATCCCAAAAAATTAACTTTTTAGGTGGAGTAGCCTAATTTCTTATAAACCCATCACTTTTCCCATGTCTATTCGATGTGAGATTCGTTCACACTTTTTCCCAACAATCCTCCCTTCGAACGAAGAACCACATGATCTTGGCCCCCTTCGATTAATAGTCCACCTATCTTCTTTGCTCTTAAGGCCCAAACCATCCACTACAAGTGTCATCGCTTTACATGGACACAACCATTCACTACAAGTATCATCGCCTTACATGGACACAACTGCCTTTTTTCAAGGCCTAATCCATTGCGTCCTTCACCACCCGTGGACACAACCGCCTTGAGAGCCACCCATTGATTTTTCCAACTGTCACGACTTAACTTTGGGGCCCACCTCCTCCGTTCGCCAATATCTAGGGTCTCGCACACTCACCCACATGGTTAAGTCTTGGCTAAGCTCTAATACCACTGTAAAGAACTGGGGTTCCATCCTAAAAGATTAACTTGTTAGGTGGAGTAACCCAATTCCTTATAAACCTATCACTTTTCTCATGTCTAATTGAGGTGGGATTCATTCGCACTTTTCCCCAATAGTTTCAAACAACAATACTTGTCAATATTATAGTGATTTGTCATTTGAAGAACGACAAACTATGTCAACATTAGTGACAAAATAACAACAATTTGCTCTTTTTTTTTATTTTATAAATCAAATCTGAATTTGGTGTACAAAATGTGTGCCTAGTACATGCATGTATTTCTACACAAAATCTTAAAATAAAGGGTTGGAAATGTGTCCCCAGTGGGTTTAACAAAAAGTAAGGTGGGACAAATTAACTAACATTGATTCAGACTAATGAGCAACTACATCTCAATGAAAACAAAGGCACCAATCTATAACAAACTGATTTCCAACATTGTACTCTCCACCTAACCAAGACAGTGGTACGATGCTCTCTTTGATCTGTACACATCAACACATGAATAAAAGTATTACTGGAAATTGTACAACAAATTATGGAATAAATAAATAAACATCGTACCATATACATGAGTAGATCCCATGTATTAAAAACCAATGTTTTTAAGACCATATCCTACCATCCCTAAATTTGAAGGAAACCCCCAAAACCCCCAAATTTGGGAGATTGTTTCTCTCCAACCATCCCCTAAATATGGCGGAGATGTCATTGTTTATTTACGAAATTGTCACTGCTGTAATTCCGACAATGTCATTCGTGAATTAATTTTAGTTTTTAACACTTAATTGTTCTAATATTGAGTTTCAATTTTTTTTTGTGTTTTATTAATACCATTGATTTATTTTGTGTAATTCAAATATTATATAATTTTTATTAAATATCATTATTGTAATTTAAATCTTAAAATTATTTAACATCAACTAATTATAATTATTATACAAATTAAATATGATTTTAACTAAATAAAAATATTATTCCTATTCTTATTCAATTAAAAGAAATGAAAAAAAATGGGTTCCCCTAAATATAGGGGAAACCATTATTGCGCAATAATGGTTTCCCCTATATTTAGGGGAAAGGGTTTCCCCTAAATATAGGGGAAACCCTTGGAGATGCTCTAATCACCTGTTGCTTAGCTTGTCATTCAAATTTCAAGGATTGCAATAAAAAATTGAATTCCCGATGGAGTTTGAACTAGGACCTTCTTTTTTATTTTATTTTGTTAGAGAATCTTGGTTCATGTTAAAGAACCAATACTCTTGGAACCAACATTGGTTCCGTAAAAAATAACCATTTTTCGTCACTGATAAATAAATAACTTTAATTATAGTTTAGATATATATATATATGAGGTAGATGATCTAACATTTCATATGAGTTGTAACTTTTGTAGTTTAAGACAACCCCATGTCAAGAAGACATTTAGATATGGTCTCTTTTACGATTTTTTAAGAGTTGTTCATATGATTCTTAAAGAAATCAATAGTTGTTAGTGATGTGCAAGAAGTTCTGCATAACAATATATCTTTAGTTATCACTAATTGAACAAGGATCATCAACACATCTTGATTATCTACCAACGACTGTAGATGAAAATTGTCGAGGATAGAGAAGTTGGTGGCATTCATAGAAGTTTATGGCAGGAAAACATATAGTTCACAAGAGTTGTGTTAACAGATGCTACACATCATTTTTAAATTAATGGAGATCATCTGCCACATGCTTTGTTTGCCAGCCATTTTGTTAACCATTTTTTTTTTCAACTAGCTTTTCTCCATGTCGCATTGGTAAGTGCCAATTCTTCAACATTACAAATATTTTTGTGCAGGGAATCAATGTTAAGGATCACTTGCACCGATCTTTCTTGATTTCTTTAGCTATAAGCAACTATAAGTTCCACTAAGCAATGTGGTTCAACTTAAAATAGAATTTAGTCAAACTAATTATGTCAACATATTTCATGATACTCGTATATATTATACATGCATCCACTACATATTTCTATAATATCTGTTTTATTTTAAAATATAATTGATTTGCTAACATGGGGTATAAAAATAGTCTTTTTTAAAAATGTTTTGACATTTTTTTTGAGGGGAAATGTTTTGACATTTTAATGTTGAATTAGCTAGGAAAAAAAACATTAAAAATGATCTTTCTTGATATATGATGGAGGACAAGTGTCAAAGTTTTGAACGTAAGATCTCAATAGGTCAGGGATGATTTGCATCACTTCTCCATTATATTTTCCATATTACTAAAGCAATAATGATACGGTGTAGAGAAGATAGATAGCTAGTAAAATTTATTATACAGTTCAATATTAATTACTATGAGAATGAAAAGAACGCAATTAAAATTTAGGAGTTACAATATCTCAATATATGTTTTTTGGTTAATGTAAAATGTAAGAACACGTTTGAAACAATGAGGGGAAAAAAATATTGTTTGAAACTATGAGGAGACAGATAAGCAAGAAGGGAGAGAGCGGGCTGCTTCCTTGCAAGTAGGACTGGTAGATGTGACTGAAAGTGAAAGATATAATTAATAAAAATTGAATATGGAAGCATTAGCAGCTCCTGATGTCTCTATCAGTGGCACTTTGTGATGGAATTTCAACACCTAAATTTTGGTTGTGATTTTTCCAGATTTTTGTCTGTAAATTCATTTCTAATTATACATTTTTCAAGAAATATTATTTTTCACATGATTTAAAAGAATAATTAAAGATTGTTTAAAAAAAAGAAACGATTCTTAACAAAGTTCTCTTCTGGACAAATTTTAGAAGAAAGACATATAATTTCAAGTAGCTGTATTAAAGTCAGTTCTAATTTCTCTATTAAAAGTTGAAATGTTTAAAGTCAAATTAAGTAACAATAACATAACAATTGTAAATAGTTGGTACTAGTCCTCTCTATCAAATTTTTGTTTGCTTAATTTTAATTTAAAATTAGCTTCATCAATTATTGTCTTGACATTTCTTGGCAACACAAATTCAACTAACTAGAAAGTTAAATTTTACCTTCCCACATCACTTTCATTTGACAAATTATCCATAAATTTGGCCATGGTTCCAATGACTATTGGCATTGCTTAGTCATCAGTCAAAACTTAAAACTACAACATGTCTTCCTTGAAGACACTTGTTAAAGAATATAACTTCGTCTATACATTAAAGTTCTTTAAACATTACTCTCGTACTGTATTCTTCTAATATATAATATTTCAAATATATAATTACATATAGTATAACATTTTACTCAAGTCCCTATCTAATGGAATCCACGGAGAATTCAAGAATCTACCTTGTTAATGTAAATTACAAGATTCTACGTAGCAATTTCTTGTCCAACCTCATCAATCAAGCCAAAAATCTGTAACATTGTATATCTATTTCATTAAATTGAATATGTATATTAAAATACAAAAACGACGGAACAGAAGAAATAAAAAAAATACTTGTGTTGATAAAAGAAGGGTAATTGGTAGAAATGGTCCCTAATATTTGCCTTATGTGCTCTATTGGTCGTCAACCTTTAGCTTGAGCCCAACTAGTTCCCGATTCTTTATTTTTTGCGCCCAACTGGCCCTTATTTTCACGGTTACCACTTACCACCATTAAGAACCATTTGCGCCAAATTTTTTAAATTAATTTTCAGGACAAATTTAACACATCACTACTCTTTTCTTTCTTCCACTTATCTCATGATTATTTTTTTCTTTTCACAAATCACACAAAATTGTAAAACTAATCTTCACATTGTACTTGACAAAAAAAAAAAAAAGAAAAGGGAATAATTTTTATCACGATTAGGGCTTATCCAAATGGGATTGAGATTAGAGTCCCGTGATTTATAGGTAATTATTTAGATAATCTTTTACAAAATATGGTAAATTAACCATCTAATCCTTAAATTATTTTCTCTCAATTACACGATACACATGGGTAAGATTGTGAATTTATCTCATTTTGTAAAAGATTACCTAAATATTTACATGCAAATAGTATTTTCCTTGAGATTATGCATTGGGCAGGAACTTGTTGCATGTTATTGTTGAATTTGAATCCTAGAAGACTTGCCAGCTTATTCAATGAAATAATATGGGTGCATGAAGGTTCAACATATGCTTATTGAGATTCAAAACTGCATTGTTGATTATGACGTGAAAATTCTACATATCTGGAGGGAGGGAAACATAGCAGTTTGCTAATAAAGGTTTAATGGAGCTGATTTTAAAGGTATTTGCGGATGAAGAATTGCAGGGAAAGATCCAATGCATAAGGCTATCTCCAATCAGAAAACTTTATTTTACAGTTTTTCTGCTCTAAAATACAGTTATTCATACTCTATTTCATAAAACTTCTCTAATACACGACGCTCTTCCGATCTCTATAAACTCTAAAACGAGCCCACTATTTTCCACTTCATATTATTCTCTATTTTCTAATATTCAACATCTAATATAAATTAAAAACTAAATAACTATATATACTTGTTTATTAATTATTACACACAAATAAACTTTTAGACTAATAGCTGAAAATATTACACTTATTATCACAAGGGGAAAAAAAGAAAAGTAAAAGAAAATGTGAAAAATGGCAATTCCATAAATTAATGGAACTGCAAAAATTGGACTTTATTTGCACGAGCCACGTTAAATTTGGCGTGGCAAATTCCAGATCTCCAAAATGGAGATTCATTTGCCGTCCTAGTTGGAAACCAGAAAAACGATAAATTGAGCCCAACCCACGCTAAAACAGCGTGAGTTAGAGATGCCTTAATGTAGACAAATAAAGAAGGATTGCCTTATATCACACAGGTAAAGATTAGTGTTTAGTAATTGGTTGATATGATGCATATTGTAATAATTGGAGTGGTACTCCATTTTGGCATGCATTGTTCTAGTTTTAGGATTGAATGTATTTTTGATTGGATGGTAAAGTTCGTATATCGCTCTTCTCAAATTTGTAACTTCTTTATATGAAATAAAATCGTATCTCAAGTTTGGATTTTTGGGCTGGGATACTTTCCTATATATTATTATATAAGTATATATATATATATATATATATAAAGGGCTGGTAATAAAAATTGTATTGTACCAAAAAAAAAAATTTGAAAGTATGGTTGATTGCCAAATTGTATTGATTTAGGTTGTTTTAAATTGATTTAAGTGGATGTAGTTTGATTTCAAAATAGAAAAATTTAGAACTAGAATTGCCTGAAATCAACAAGAGAGTGCAACAAAACATTCAAACCATCAAAGAAGAAAATTATAGTCCCTTTTTTTGTTGGGCCAAAAACCAACTTAACCTAAACTAGAAACGATCTAAAATACATTTAATGTTATTTAAAATATGTACTTTTAATTTAATACATACTGAAATTGTTATATGACTAATAGAAATATTAGCACAAATATAATTGTTCTTATAAATAATTGAAGATAAGAAAAGAGATAAAGTTGGATAATGTTTGCGCAACCGGGCACTAAAGGTTAGTTAATTGGATCTATTAAAGAAGGACCATTTGAGCTAAAAAGTAAAATTGGGGGCTGATTGAGCACAAACTAAAGGTTGAGGATTAATTTAGCACAAAGCAAAGACCATGGACCATTTGCACCAATTGCTCATAAAAGAACAAAGAAACAAAGAAATGACAGTTAAAATATTAACATGTGATTAGGAGACAGCTAAGGACAGTTGAGGACAGTTTGTATGAGAAAAATATTATATTATATATCTTATTGACTGTTAAATTATTTTTCGTTTTTAATTAATATTCTTTTGTATATGTATTTTTTTATCCATTGCGAAAGTTAGATATATGTAGACTTGTGGGTTGGACTACTGACACGCACAACGCATGTACCAATAGGTGGTGCGAAGTTCATTTTTTTTTCTGTTTTATTGGCTCGTGTAAGAAGTTGGGTAGCAATTGACACCTTATGATACAAAATGAGTACTACTAGATCATTTTCATTCTTTTTAGAAAACTATAAATCCTGAATCCCTACTTATTTGTACAAGAAAATGCACTATACAAGAAAATGCACTATACAAGGTCAATCATTAGACAGAACTCTAATTATGAGTATTTTGAAGAAACCAGGTCCGATCTTGAGATTTTGGGTTCCTTTTATGACTATTTACAATAAATTTGCTAAGAAGATAGATAAATCTTTTCATAAGGAGATATATCGCTTACGTGAAAGAAATCTAACAAAAGACGTAAGCAGTAAGGTTCCTTATCAGGAGATAGATAATGCTCCTTAGCCGGACTGCCATTTAAAATAGTATCGTTTTTTGTTTAATACATGTTATAACTAAAAAAAATAGTGTCTATATAATGTTCAGATCCTTTACCATCACACTATCTGAAAAAAATTATTTGTATTTTAGAAGTACCAAAGAATTCACACGTGTATACAAGGGCATCAACTTCATTTAACATTAAATTGAGTCTCATAAATCTATATATGTTAGTCTTCATTTTACCAATATAAGACAAATATGATGCTCACAGTGGAGTCTTTCTATAAAACTAGATAAGACTCTTTTAAGGAGCCTTACAGATTATTTGGCACGAATATAACAAAATCAGCCCCACACAATGTGGGACTGATTTTGTTAGATTCGTGCCACAACAGAGTAATGCTCATTTATAAAGATTTTTATCTATTTTCTTAGAAAATTTCGCTCACACAGTGAGTGCCAAAATTTTGCCTTGAAAGATGCACTAAAGAAAAGGACCTCTAGAAAATCTTGGTAAAATTAAATAAAGGCCAAAAAAAAAAAAACAAAAAGCATTAAAAATTTACACACAGTAAAGAAATAAAGAAATGATGGTAAAGGAGAAGTGGAAGATAGCCGGACGGTGAAGCGTATATTTCAGTTTTCCCTTGTGTATTATTATTAGACAAAACTAATCCCCTACCCGTTCAGCATTTTCTCAGCAGTGAGCAGACCCTCTCAGCCCCCATAACTTTCTGATTCTGCTGGTTTCAGTTTCTTCACAAACACATCCCATTCTGCTCTTCAGGTGTGTACTCTACTCTCTCTCGCCAACAGAAATACGCCCGTTGTTGATTTTTCTGTTCCTTTCTTCTAAAATTTGGTGACTTTTTTGATACTGATCTGTATCCTTCTTCTCACTCGGTGGAAATGGAAATGTGGGTTCTTTCACTTTCCTGATTTACCATACGTTTCTCCTATTTGCGTGGATTCTTGATTTCTAAACACTGCAATCTGCCAATTTCTGGTAATTTTTTGCGCTGTGCCGATATTTCTGGGATTCTTCATTTACTCAAAATGGAATCTTTTGTTATTCTCCTTACAAAAACATTGTATTTGATCTCTCAGACTCTTGAGTGTATTGGGTATGTCTTCCTTTCTGTTCTTCCTCTTAGATCTGGGAGTTCCGCTGTACTTAACAATGGAGTCTTTACTGTACATGTATTTGATGATTGATTGGACGAGTTTTGCTGATAATGGCTCTTAATTTCTTTATTTTTTCTTTGATTTTTTAATTTTTTATGCCCGAGTTACCATCGTTTTAATTCAGCACTGGGGTTTGGGATCGAATGAGTTGTTCCCAGATCTGCGTTTGGTGAACTAGGGATTTCTGTATATGTATTAGATTCTAAATTGTAAACTAGATAGAAGGGATGATTCTACTTTGCCCCATTTTGCGATAGGATTTGACAGCCTGTTTAATATTTTGCAACTTGCTCTTTTATATGACCATTAATTTGTCTCTGTTTGGATACAAATTGACCTTGTATCAATTTTGTTGTATGATTGGCGGCATTGTATATGCTGTCATTCATTTGATAAGTTCAAAAAAGACTTAGACATGGGCTCTTTCTGTTTCAGTAGGTTTTACTGGTTAAAGGAATATCTGGATGTTCACTTCTGAACTTAGGAACTCTTCTTTGCTCCATTTCTGGTACCTTCGAGTATTGTTGATTTTTGTTGTCATTTATATGAACTTAAATTCATTTTTATTGATTGAGCGAACCATTTAAAACCTGAATCTCCTTTGGAAGGCTTGTTAATAATTGGATTTGTTAAAAGTATCTGTACTTACATCAGACTTGTTTCTGTTTCAATTTTTTTTAGGTGCTTCTGTGGAAGTAGATGTGTTAGTTTAAGCTGGGAGAACCATTGATATCACTACATACTGTTATTTGGCTTCTGTTGAGAAGTGGTAGGACATATGGGTTCGCGATTCCCATCTCATCAGTTGAGTAATGGCCTTTATGTGTCTGGCCGGCCTGAGCAGCCAAAAGAAAAGACTCCCACCATGAGTTCTGTTGCCATGCCATACACTGGTGGCGATATCAAAAAGTCTGGAGAACTTGGTAAAATGTTTGATATCCCTACAGATGGCTCCAGATCAAGAAAATCTGGTCCCATTAACAACGCTCCTTCAAGGACAGGGTCATTTGGTGGTTCTGCATCTCTATCAGGCCAATTAAACTCAGGCAGTCGAGTAGCTTCTGTTTCATCTGGCGGTGTTCCTGCATCTGCTTCTTTAAAGAAGACCAACTCTGGTCCCCTCAATAAGCATGGAGAGCCAATGAAAAAGTCATCTGGTCCTCAAGGTGGAGGGGGAACTGCTGTTTCCTGCCAAAACTCTGGCCCTCTTCCTCCTTCTCTTCCTACTACAGGCCTGATTACATCTGGACCTATTACTTCGGGCCCATTAAATTCTGCAGGGGCTCCTCGGAAGGCATCTGGTCCTCTGGAGTCTGTTGGATCAATGAAGTTGCACAATGCTTCTATAGTTAACAACCAGGCTATTACGCGCCTTAGCTCCGATGATGAGTATTCCTTCAGCAAGAGCTTCCCGAAGCCAATCCTTTGGTCCATCATTCTTCTCTTTGTGATGGGATTTATTGCTGGTGGTTTCATACTTGGGGCAGTTCACAATTCCATTCTTCTCGTTGTTGTAGTTGTGCTTTTTGCTACTGTAGCTGCAGTATTTATCTGGAATACTTACTGGGGGAGAAGAGCTATTACTGGTTTCATAGCTAGTTATCCGGATGCAGAGTTAAGAACTGCAAAAGATGGTCAATTCGTCAAAGTTTCTGGGGTATGCTACATGGGGAGAAATCCTCCCCATCCAACTCACCCAAAAAAAAGCCAACTCAGTATATTAAATTAACAATTGTCCTTTTATGGTATCATCACGTCTCCTTGCATGATTTGAAATCGCAGGTTCAAAATCCTATGGCTGAGAGCTAAGCATAAAGTTCTTAGGCAGTTATAGAGAAACCTCTATCCATGCTGAACTCAAACACAATCATCAAATTATTAGGGGCCTTTGAAGGATACAAAACCATTAAGCTTTTTGCAATATAGAGTAATGAAATCAAGTAGATTTGAAGTTCAGTTGCGGATACATGCCTTAAATTATATGGTCCTTGAAGTTTTTTTAATAATGTTTCTGTTTTGGTGGAAGATTTCATAAAAAGGCCACATAATATTGGGCTTCCTTTTCTTGGAATCCTATTTGAAATTTTCTCTGTAGACTTCCAAACCTACTCAAACGAATTTTTCTAACAGAAGAAGTTCGAACATTTTGCAGGTTGTCACCTGTGGAAACGTTCCTCTTGAATCATCATTCCAAAAAGTTCCCAGATGTGTTTATACATCCTCTAGTTTATATGAGTACCGGGGATGGGATTCAAAAGCGGCAAATCCAACGCATCGCCGTTTTACATGGGGTCTCCGCTCATTAGAGGTGAGAAGGGAGAAGCGTTATTGTAATTTTCTTGATGTTTACTGTTTGGGACAAGTATGTGTGCTTTAGATGCATAGGTTCCTATTTGGAAATGTAACATTACTTGTCTTGCTTCTACACGTTCTTTTTATCTATAATGAGACACGTCAATTAAGATCCCTTGCTTCCATGCACTTTCTTAATATATACACACAGTCGGAGGAGCCATTTTCTTTTTTTTTTTTTTTGTTTTCTTTTTCTTTTTTTTGGGGGTGGGGGTGGGGAGGGGGTTGCTTTTATGTATTTTCATTGGATACTTACAGGTTATGACACAGATTTAGTTGGAATTTGGAATTAAGTTGTTTTAGTGACTTGCCAGGATCATGTGCAGCAATTTCTATGTAACAGTTATGTGAGAATACGGTTCGACTGAGGCACTGAGCCTGGTTAAAAATGTTTAATGTGTATAGGAATTTGTTATAAGAGGATAAATTAAGGGAAGGATGTATTAGGCAGTTGAGATGCTTTACACATGCCTAAACATGTGCCTGTTTACAAGAATGATGTGATCTTGATAGGACATGGTAAAGGCGAGATGGGCAGACCAAAACTAACGTGGACTGTTGAGGCTTCAATTCACACAGTGGATTTGGATTATACATCTTAAAAATGAACTGAACAATTTAGCAAAAACTGATCCTATTTCCCAACCTCACATTTATTTTTCAAGAATGTGGTTAAGAAATTTGGTTCTTGAGTTTTATGTTGTAATGAATGATGATTTTACTAATTTTATGTGCCTGTTTTAAGTGAAGGCTTGTACTTTGTCCTCTTTTTGTATGCTGGTTTTTGGACGCTGTTACTTGCTGCCTTTTTCGACCATCTGTTGGGTGCCAGTAAATATTCAATTTTTATTTTTCCAAGTGTATATCATCTTTACCAAATTATTGAAGCATTTCTGTTTATGATGGCTGTAGCATAGACATTAGACACGGATGAAAATGTCTAAATCGTGTTTGCTTTTATGATCACAGAGGCATGTGGTTGATTTCTATATTTCCGATTTCCAATCTGGGTTGAGGGCATTGGTCAAGACTGGTTATGGTGCAAGGGTAACCCCTTATGTTGACGAATCTGTTGTTGTTGACATCAATCCATCAAATAGGAATATGTCTCCTGAATTTGTTAAATGGCTCGGAGAAAGAAACCTTTCATGTGATGATCGGATGATGAGATTAAAGGAAGGGTAAGATTTTAGTTACTTTTACTATCTGTTACAGTGTCCAAGTTGTTCTTGAGTGAGTCAGAGGTGAAAATAGAATCTTGGTAAGAATGGAAGAGACTGAAGTGAAAACGACAGGGTTATTTGCAGCCGTATATTGTTGTCACTGGAACATGTTGGTTTCTGTGTTTCCTAATTATAATATTGGGCAGTCAATATTCTGTACTTGGACACCATCATTTTCTTGTATAATATATATAATAATGAAAAGCGGTATGAGGAAGCTGTTTTTCAGTGAAAATGAGGGGTCTTGCTATTTCCTTCATTATACTGAAAACTCTGCAGCTGTAACTGGACCTAGCTCTCATTAGGGGGGCCACTACGCATCTGTCTGTTTCTTTATTGTTCTCAGGTCTGGGATTCCGGCTAATCCCAAAACCGCCAAGCAGGTTGAGATGTGTGTTTCTTTCTTTCATTTTTGCCCCCCAAATTCATGGGAATGAGTCCTACATTGTGCCTTGGTTTTCAGAAATTCTTGATACTCAGTCTGACTTGTAACATCTTTTGTGAATTATGATGATTAGGTATATCAAAGAAGGTAGCACTGTCAGCGTAATGGGAGTGGTGCAACGGAATGAAAATGTTCTGATGATTGTTCCTCCACCCGAACCTTTTTCAACTGGCTGCCAATGGAGTAAATGCATTCTTCCTGCAAGTCTTGAAGGCATTGTTTTAAGATGTGAGGACAGTTCAAAGATTGATGTCATACCAGTCTAGTAGTTAATGATTTACCTATGATATTTGCCTATTTTATGAGTAAAAAGGGGGAAATCATCTTTCAATGGTGGAAGAAACTACAAGACGATTCTTGTAAGTGTTGATGAGGTGTATAGTTTTTGTGTATTTTTTTTTTTTTCCTTTTTTCCATTTTTCCTTTTTACATTATGGTCCCAATGTTTTTTTGTTAGAGGTAATGGTGTGATTATTATTATCATCATAGTAAAGCAAAGGAAGCTTGGTCGTGAACGAGGATGTTTTAATTCCGATTAATTTCATTGAAAATGTGTGGTGTTAGAGATGTTAACATGAAATATGGCTTGAGAAAATTCTGTGGCTGCTTTGCCACTTGTGGTATTGTTGGCGATGAAATCTGGTGCTGAATTTGTATATGGCTCACAGTTTTTTAATATTTTCTAGAAATGAATCTTCTGTTACAGGACAAGACAACTAGTAGATCAATTCGGTCAGTAAAGATTATTGTTATGTTAATACAAGTTTGTAGTATATAGTGACACGTGAATTTCTAACGTGCAACTTCATGAAACTCTGCTACATTTAAGGTTACCTTTTCTACTAGCAAAAATAACTAGAAAAATAACCCCCCCAACCAACCCACAAACCATTTTTTTTCCTTTTTTCTGTCATGGTAGGGGGAAGTATTGTATATTTATTATAACTCACAAATCACTATTGTGTTCACAAATCATTTCTATTTAAAAATAGAATTTAGTCAAATTAATCACATAATATATTTGACGCGTCCTATTTGTACTATACAAATTTCAGCTATTTATTATCACAAGCTTTAATTTAATTAAAAAAAAAAAACACTTTGTGAACATGCTTGTGTGAAAAATAAACCATGCTTCTAAGTTGTGAAGCTGCTAATTGCTTATTTTTGTTCAGCATATTGATTGCCCGTAATGTAATTTTAACCGATGACTCATAATATTAGTACGGTAATCTTAAAAGTTTGAGTTGTTTCATGTTTATGCATATTTTTAAACGATTATATCGAAGGCTCATTTACTTTATGAATGCATAAAGCTCATGGTGTTAGTTGGACGGGGTTGATGGCCGGGTGGGCATAGGTTGGGGGTAGCCACCCTCCGTCATGGCTACCCGGTTTTCGGAAAAAACTTTTTTTTACCCTTTGAAAAATTGAAAAAATATACTATCTTTTTGAGTGTTTTGAATAAGAGTTGTCAAGTTTCGACTACCTGTCTACTATGTTCTAGTTACGCCTGTGACCGGGTCTCATTAGGTTACATATGAACCTCCCGCGACCTTGGATTGGACAGTGAACTCGGGAAGTTTGGGGCAAGTTGCAAAATTTGAAAATCTTAAAAGGACCCATTGCAAAATTTAGGAACGCAGTCTTCTATCTATTCACTTGGAAACCCCTCACCCGGGGAAACGGGTAACGGGGGGACAATGGCTTCCCGCCCTTTTGCAACCGATAATAATGGCGTTACAACCACCGGATCGATCATTACAACCGCCAATTTTAATGGCGGAGCAATGACGAAGTACAGGGACCCCATTCCGGGGCATGGTATTGTGCCGACGCCCAAGCCCACACTACGCAGTTGATTGCTCGGAGAGGATCCATGTAATAATGCCCATTCTCAAAGGACGAGTGGATTCAATCACATACATTGCAATTATGAAGTAATTTGTGTCTAAACGCTAACCGCACGAACTCTCTGCTTGAATTGGGATCCAGATATGTTTCCAGTTATATGTTGGGTTGTAGACACTAGACAGTTGCACCTTGCACTTGCAGCGGAAATAATGAAATAGACTTTCTTACTGTGGGCGTTACTTAACCTTTTGTTTACTTTTTCTTATTTAAATTCTTATGGTATTACCTTTGATTGGATTCTGAATTGTAGATCTATTTTCCTTTTTCCTTGCTCTTGGAATGAGAATAAGGGTTTGCAGATGAATGGGTTCCTATTTTATTACAAGTCACTTGTTGTGTGCAAGTTTATCATTATTCAAGAAAGTTCCTGGAGCATGCACAAGGCCCAAGGGTTTATCATTAACAGGAAAAGAAAATTGTCTTGTTTCTTGTTCTCAATACTTTGGGGTGGAATACACGAATCATTTTCTGCCATTTGGTTTGTTATCTTTTTGCTGTCGACTTTCGAGGTTAACATTTGGCTTTGTGTTATTTAATAGTACTGGGTTTTTTTTGGCACTTCTTTGTCGATGTTAGTGTTTTCTCCTTGGGAAATATTTTATTGTTCTTTGCCCGAAAACTTAATGGGGAAAATTAGTTTAATACATCCAATATAAATGCACATTGGCTTTAGATTAGGTCAAAGGTCTCAGTTAGGTTCCCCATCACCATCTCTAACAGTTATGCACGTAAAATAAGAGGTTTGGTAAGAGAAAGAAAAAGGAATCTCGTATTCAAGTGAGGGGGTTTCTTGAAGAGGAGATAAATGAATACACACACACACATACACATGACAAGTTTCTAACAGCTAAAGCTTTAAGATGAAGTGGTTTAACACTTTTGGAGACGGTGCCACATGCTTAATACAAAATGGTGCTTTAAGGCAGATCTATAATTTTGTATAGCATCTTCTACACGCTATTTGTTCCAAGTTCTCATTTTGTCTTTTCTTTTCCTTCATTTTATTTAGATTTTCTATTCTTCTGTTTTTTCTTGGTTTATTTAATATTTTAATGGACAGGTGCTAATTAAAAGAATTCTTATCTTCCAGAAATTACTTGTCCACACAACAATCTGGGGCTCCATTCTGCTGTATTTAATAAATGCATGAGCTACTTGAGCAGTAGTGTTCAAAAGGGTAGAAGTCACTGGAAAGATGCACTTGTTATGCTACATGCAAGCAATGTATAATGTGCATAATTTTTTTCTTGGTTATTCGTATGCTTAAGAAAGTTAATTGTCTATAGGGTTCCAGGATTGCTAGTTATCTTCATAAGCAGTGATCAGCTATTATCTGTTAGGAATCAAAGAGGCATACCATGGATGTGGAAACAACAATTTCGGTGGTGTGGATCAATATCTTCTTGCACACAAACATCTCTGAAACTCAACAGGTCTTAATCTAGGTCGATCTACCATCATTTTTGTCAATCGAAAAACATGAACCTGCAAAAGCTGCTCCTCTTATTATTATATAAACGAACATTGCAATGGGAAAATATGATTGCGTCTTCATTTCTTGATTTGTCCAATGATTAGTCTATTTCCAAAGTTGATTTCTCCTAGTAAAGATCAATATGGTTTACATAAGCTATCTCTTTCCGGTAATTAGTTAACTGTACTATTATTCTTATCTTTTTGGTCTATATGCATTCTGAATCTTTAAAGGTCAGAACTTGGAACTAATTCAGGAAAAATGCTAAATGCAGCTTGTGGTCCTCAAGGACTCAAATCCAGGAAGCTAGCTTGGCTCATCTACAGATATAAGATAATGTTGATTTGCCAGAATTTTAGGATGGTTTTGGTAAAAAAAAAAAAAAAAAAAAAAAAAAAAAAAACCCGGTAG
>CAVNYN010289499.1:0-16817 GCA_963692815.1 Nyctanthes arbor-tristis | reverse complement strand
CATAATTTTTTTTTTTTTTTTTTAAAAAAAAAAAAAAAAAAAAAAAAAAAAAAAAAAAAAAAAAAAAACGCTGTAGATGGAAAGTTGTTGATTAATGCTTGATTTCAGATTCATTTAGATTCAAATTGGAACCTTCAAGACAGAGCTCCAGCTCAGTATTCAGATGCTCTATTTTCTGTAATGCAACGTCTTGAATGAACTGACACTTTGAAGGATCAAATCACAGTGCCCTTTAACCTGCTCAGGCCCTTGTCCCAGTCAATCAGTTCAGTTAAGTGCAGAAGTCAGAATTCCCCTTTTAACTTGCTCATGCCCTTATACTAGCCAGCCAGTGCGCTTAACTGCCGATAACCTTATTTTGAAGAGGATGCTGTCCAGTGAAGGTACCCTGGCACAAAACTTCCATAGCATACAAGAAGTTTATTTTCTTTGTATGTCAATCTCAGGAGGACCTTCCTGTACTTGAATATAATGTTAATGAAAAGCTGCTCTTCCGATCAAAAAGCATTTTACATTGATATAGTTTGAATGTCAATGTCGGATTGGATGCTCTGGATGTCAGCCCTTTCCAGTACAATGACAAGCTAAGCATTGTTCTAACATTATGGAGTCAGCTATATGAATATTTTCTGCCCGTTTGCTGGCAATACTTGTAGAAAAGAGTTATTTTTCACTTCTCCTGTTAGAATCACTTGTTGAAATATCAGCTTTACTTCTCTTTGATTTTCTAATCCAAAACTCATGGAGCTTTTGAATAGAAATCTCTTGTTATATGTCATCTTTTGTTTACTGTACCAGTGGAACCGGATAAGAGGATTTTCAACATTGTTGATGCATTTTATTTAATGTTATTTCTTGTGATGCACATTTTGCGTTTTGAGTAATGTCGGTCTGACAGTCTCACTGGCTAATCACGTACTTGGAGGTTTAGAAAAAAACCCCCCCTTCCTTCTCGGGGGTTTTCTCCAACTCTAGCATTGGAGGTTTTTGAGCTTTCATATTTCTTTGAAAGATCAAAGGATTTTATGATTTTGATTTGAAAAGAAGGAACTTGTGGTGTTCCTGTATCTGGAAACAGGCATTTACACAAGATTGCCTTTAAGGAAAATATGACATTAAGAAGTTTGGGTGTTCATATTTAAGGATTTTGGAAAGCATTTATTGTCAAGTCTCATCTTATGGTACATCTTTTCAGGTAATTTACGTTGCATGATTTATCTAGTTTTAGTTCCATTGCTTACAGCCGCTACAGATATTAGGTGAAGTATACCATCAACGATTTCATTCTTCCATGATGAAAAGCTAAATATTTAACTATGTTGATGATGAGAAATAAATACTTTAACAATCGACCCTTTGATTCTATTTTGATATATTTAAGTTACAAAATATAATTAATTTGATAACCGATACATATTTATTTGATTGTTTTCAAATGCGAAATTTAAATTGCACGTCTCAAATTATTACGATATGAAGAGCGATTGCTATTAAGAAATCACACAAAAATTAATGTGTAACAGCTAATATATTGTACCAAAATTTTTACTAAATACAGAAGTGTCATAGACAGGACCGTTATTATTTTCAGTTTTTCACCCAAAACCGTTCTCCAATAGTTTTGAACTTTCCTTTCTTTTACCCATACATACATATATTATAGTCAATTTGTTTCATAGTGCACCACCTGAAAATCTCTGTCTCTCTCTTCGAGAGAGACCCAAAAGGTAGAAAAACCTCAATTACCTGCCCAAAGGGTAAGAAAATAGGCTGATGCAACTGCTATGGTAAAGGTCAAAGAAAATCAAACTTCTCTTTTTCATTTATTTTGAATTTTGAATTACTTGTTGTGATTTATAAGCGTCAGTGTTAAATAGTTTATAGCATTTTTTTCCTGTTATGTGATATCTGCAGAGATGGTTAAACGCATACATACATGAATTACTGTACTGGTTCTATGTGAGTGCATGTTTATATGCTATGATTTGTTTCTAGTGGTCTGATTTATTCCTGGGAGTGGAAATCTGACTGAACCATAGCAATGTCTTTCAGGAAACCCCAAATGAAAAATTGTGCATAAAGAAAAGAAAAGAAAAGGGGAAAGCAATGATGTCTGTTGTGTTAATTTGTGCCCAGGGAAAGATTATTTTCTGTTGGGCATTCCCAAATTATGCAGCATGGACCCTAAAAAGAGAAACGAAGGAGGTAAACGACTGCATATCAAATTTGAAGATGTGTATTCTATAATTTGATTGTGCAATTAAAAACTTGCAATTAGTCAAGCTTGGGTCTTAAGAAAGTGCATCTTTTGATGACTTTGGTAGTGGAAGGATGGATGTTCAAACTTCAATCAGTATAGAATTAGAAATGAATTAGTGGGCTGCAGAGGTAGCACTAGAAATATATATATGACAACAGCTATACAAGTAAGTGTTGAACGTTTGGTGTTGAAATACTTTCTTCACCCTTTCTCCTTGACAGAGTTGGGACTGAGTGGGGCCACATTCCTTCACTAGATTGTGGGGTTATAGAAATGCTTTTTGTTTGTGGGTACTGCTGGAGAACTGATCCAAGAGTCTCCAGCTTTTAGTGGGTGAAATTGTCGGTTATTGTTCTTGTAAGTAGGCAACGACTGGGGAATTTTTGGGGCACGGCCAGTGTGAAGAACTTTCTTCCATTCCTTTTCTACAGAATTAGCTATTTCCGATCTGAGATTGTTCTTTAATCTTATATGTAAACATGTTCTGTTATTCTCTCTTTTGTTGTTCCGATTAGGTTGAAAGCCATAATATGAATCTCTTATGTCTTACAATGAAACCATTAGTTATAAATTAGTTATGATGGTTTTGAGATGTAGACGTACTTAACTGCTGAAGCCTTGTGACATCTTAAAGCTCTAATGATGCCTTGTAATTGGAAAAGGTGCACATCTATGATGAATTATGAATAGGCACTCCTGCTGTGGAATGTGCATGTCCAACTCATGTTTTGTCCTATTGGGTTGTGACTCATAGGACACTGGAGGCCATGTGTCCAACAAGCTAAGTCCGCACAGCATCCTAGATATTACTAATACTTGTTGAGAAAATTTTCTGCTATTACCCAGAAGCCAATCAACATACTCTCTCTCTCTCTCTCACTCTCACACACACACACACACTCTCTCTCTCTCTCTCTCACAGAGTGTATCTCGATGTTATAGTGTTTCCTTATTTCTAAATATTGGTTTTTCTAATTTAAGTGCTCTGCTGTTTTTTGCAACTGAGGGGCGAGGTTACCATTTGGGACCATGAAAAATTGAAAATTAATATTATTATTATAATATTTTTTTATATGGATCCAAAGTAAATGAAGTGCTACAATATTCATAAAAGAATAATGTAGCTGAGCATCAAGATTCAGACTCAGCCAAGGTAATGCATATTGATGTATATGTCATAAGCCTTCTCCTGGGTCCTATCTGTAAAGTTATCTTAATTTCATGAAATTTAGCATGTCTTTGACTGAATCCCATCATTGATACTACATTAAACATTCTTAAGCTTGTATAACGTATTCGCAATTTTAAGGTTTCCATTTGGTTGCTTCAAAATCAGAACTTGAAATGAGTGGATGCTCGTGAATGAGGTCGCATTTCTAGAGAAATATGTGTAGTATGCACAACTATCATAAATGGTTCTAGCTTGAATCTGCATGTTTTCCTATGAAGAATGGGCTTCCAATTTTGTGACTCAATGTTTGGAAGTTGTACAGATCGGAAGAGCATCGAAAAGCAAAAATGTGTTTAGTTTGAATCTTAACGGAAAAACCGTTAATTTAGATTTCTGAAAATTTTTTCATCATGTCCAATTAGGATACTTTTTGGAGGCGTATGGGCAGAGGCTGGTATGCTCAATTACGATTTTTGAACTACTACTGGCATGCCTAAAACGGTCAGCTGCAACTATAGACTTTCATCTTCCGATTCCTGATGGCTGGGATGTAATAGAATCCATATGAAATCTCAACGTGATGGCTTCCTCATTTTGTATACCTGGGTCATGGAATAATGCTGATACAGAGTTCCCATCCTAGGTTAGTGGAAGTCGCGATTTCTTACGGGCTTGACTTCATGATATAAGAATTTCATGTGACTGGATACCAGGAACTAAGTAATGGGTGAATTGTTCAACGCATAAGCAATATCAGTTGGGTGACTGGAATTTTTCAGAGTTGAGAAAAAGTGGAGATGGTTTGTGCTCCTTAAACTGTACAATAAATTGTTCCCATCTAACTTCCGGTGTAATGTCCTATAATAAGCAAACTTTTGTATACCCATGTAAGAAGCACAAGAGAAATTGCAGTGCTGTTTGCCAGATGCGGGGATCTGATGACACTAAGCCTAGTAATGGCTGTCAATCTTCTGTCAGTGTAGAAGCTCCTCCTATGGCTGCTGAAGAGCACATGATCTTCTGAATTTAAGCTTGCAAAGAAAGCTGTTAGACTGCCTACTCTACTGCCAGTTGAATGCATTATTACAAGGACTGCAGAATCTTTTAATGAATGTCATGTGCAGGTAGAAACTAGTTCTGAAGAAGTTATGAAAAGTGACGTGCAACGAGTTTGGAATAACTTCTCTGCTAATGATAATTACTCATCATCAAAATCGAAATTGGAAGTTTGTTCCAGTTCTCTTTAAAACTGATGTTGGTAATCTAGGTGAATACTCTTCTGATGCATTGAATGCTGGAAAGTTTTTGGCTGATGTGTCAGAAAAAGCTATATTGATTTCAATTCTCAAAAGCCATAGGTATTTTGAGAAGGATTGGACTAGATGGGACTGTGTTTCTCAAGAGATAGTGCTATCACTAACAGCAACTGCTGTTTAAAAACATGCAGAGTCTGTGAGCATGTCGAAATTGTGCGTAATATGCTGATATGCGATAATTGTGAAGATGCATTTCATATTTCTTGCTGCAATCCTCCGATAAAAAGAATACCTGTTAATGAGTGGCTCTGTTACTCTTGCTTTAAAATGAAGCATAAATTACTGGAGACATCACAAATTGGCCGAGATGGATATTCAGCATCAGAAGGAAAATTGGGTCGGATGGAGTTTATGTTCAGTGGAATTGGATCATATATGTCGAAAGTTCGAATTGGTAATGGTTTTCAAGCAAATGTTCCTGACTGGTCTGGTCCGGTAGACAGGTTTGTTCTTCCAGCAATTGTTTTATGTATGTATAATTGATGTTAAAAATGTTCTATTTTCCTATTATTTGTAACTTCACATGTACAGGAGAAGAGTGGGGGACATTACTGATTAGACATGAGAAAGATGGATTATAGTTAGAGCCTGCATTTGTGAAATATTTTCTTTGGCCGTGACACTTCATCATGCACTTCTCCGCAGGAGACCTACCTGTCAAAAATTTAGTGCTATTATACTCCATGAAGCACCTTTTTCACGTGCTCTTCATTAATTATTGAGTCATGGTAGATCTAGCTTTTTTTCCTTCAACTAATGTTCACATTCTGATGGTATAATTGATTCTCATGAGATAGTTGTGCAGAGGTAAATACAAAAATGACCTCTGATATATTATTAAAAACAAAATAAATACTAGTCTAACTCATATAATTTCTTCATCTCTGTAGTCTAGTGTTGCAACTAGTTTTGTTTTGTTTTAATCACATTATGCCATGGTAGTTTTCCGGATATGAGTTTTTGGAACATGATGAGCCAGTTTAATTAACTGCAGACGAATTATTACTTTAGTTATTCTTACTGTTTTATACTTCCGATCTTGACAAATTTTTAGTGGAGAGTAAAGCTTGAGTTATCTGTTCTTGTCTTGAACGTCCCTGTTTCTAAATATCTCCTGTTCATAAGTGGTTGAACTCTAGGTAATTATGTTTAGATATGATGGAAGTGTGAATTGTGGGATTTTGAAGAATGGAAAAATATGAAGGTCCAACTGTCTAGATGAAATTAAGAGATAACTATAGCTTCACTACAAGGAGAGCAGTATAATAATTCTTCATAATAACTTGTGATTGGCTGCAATGCATCATAAATTGCTTGAGATCTTGTTCAAGAGTTCATATGACAGGAAGATAAAAAAATGACCATCTTCTTTTCTGTTTTCTACTGTCTTTATGCCTTCTGTTTTCTGTTTTCATTCATTACACCTTGCATCTGTGCATATCATCTGGCAATAATCTTCTCTCTCCTTCATTTTCGTTCCAAGTAGGTAAGATTTTTATTTGTGTTCTTCCATCTCACCATGCTTTTATGTTTCTTAAATCTCCCTCTCCCTCTCCCTCTCCCTCTCTCTGTGCACATTTGGGATCTTTCTGGTGAATGTCAAATCTCCCCAGCTGTTGATGTATGTGGCATTTCGAACTTCTAAAATGGGGAGGCAAGTTGAGAGAAGAATTTTGATTTAGGGGTGACAGTACAATGCTGAAAGCTAGTGCCCTCATGCCCCCTCACACCAATTCCCTGTTTTACTGTCTAATCTATTATTTTGAGTGGCAAGCAACATTAAATGACTATGCTGCTGCTTCTTTTTGGTCATTAATAAATCATGCTTCCTCTGTACAATGAAGTATGGTTCTACTTGATTAGTTACTTTCTGTCTTTAATGCCCTTTCTTGCCTTGATCATACTCCATTGTCCTATGACACAAACCTTAACTGTGGCTTTAATTGATTTTAAATTTTTGTTACTTGCTGCAGTGCTTCTGATCTTGTCAGTGAAACAATCAAAGCAGATTCTTTGAAGAATATTAGCACACGGGTAAAATTTCTACCATGTATTCTTTATGGATCAAGTTAGCAGCATATTTCAGAGAGTCTATTACTTGAACATAATTTGATTGTTTACAGGCTTGCAATGCTACCAAACATATGATGCTCGGTTCTGTGGGTAATTGGCTTCAGTGCCAAGAGGTTATTGATGTTATTGGAGGTGAAGATGGAGCTATATGTGGAAAATGGCGCAGGTAAATTGCATTGTACCATTGTTTCCTCTTACCTGCTGAAAATTTTATTTTTTTATTTTTGATTTTTTGCGTGTATGTGGAACTTATCATCTTAAGGTTCTGTTTTTATCACGGAAGCTGGGAAGAGAAAATCAGTAGAAGTTTTACTTAGTAGATAGCGATGTTAATAATAATTCGCAGATCTGATGACGAGATCATTTGCAGATCACAATAAGAGAACCAACATCATAATAGTTTATTTCAGTTTCTGTATTTGTTCTTGTTATAGAATACTAAAACCCAAGCTAAAATAGCCAAGCATCGGCTTATGGCTTCACAGTATGAATATAATTAGTTTTGTTCACTAAATACATGCTAAGTACAGAGATATATTCCATAGAGCACCCAAATTAAAATGAGTAATGTTCATATTTTGATGTGCGTGTGCTATATGAAATATCTCCCAGAAAGAGCCTCAAATTAAAATTTAAGGTAAATAATTTGATACATATGGTGCAAAAGAGTTTATCTGACCTCCATTGTTCTTATTAAGGGCTTGTTTGGGATTTTTTCCCCATAAAATCATTTTTCTTCAAACTGATTTTTGTTATACTTTTTGTTTCATATATCAATTTTGTTTCAGAATGGATTATTCATATTCCCCAACCCCCCACCCCCAAAAATTGAACACATCTCAGGGCTCCACTTTTTGAAGTTCAAACTGATGACTGGGAATGCTTCCGTTGTGTTCTTTGGGATCCGAATCATGCTGATTGTTCCGTACCCCAGGTATATTTCTTTGTGCTACAATTGGTCTTCTTCCATTTCCAAATTTTGTTTCATTGTCCAGTCTGTCTAAATCATTTTCTCATAGTAGATGACTGGGTATTGTTCATTGTAATTATTATTATTATTATTATTATTATTATTATTATTATTATTGTTATTTTGACGTATGTTGTAATTATGTTTTGTGCCATATAGAAATAATATTTTTCCTATTGCATAAGTCATGAATTAAACATGGTGAATGATTTTTTAGTATATTCAAAAGGATCAAGGTTATAGTATATTAAGAGGATAGAAAACTAAAACAAACACAAGTGATTTGAGCTTCACCGTGTTGAAAAGAATATGAGTGTACATTTATAGTTGAATTGCTCAGTGTAGATGTTTAATCTATTAGAGCGGCACACATATATCATATAAATTGTGTCTTCGACATGTCCGTGTAGGACTCATTCATGCTGTGTGATTTTAGTTAGGTAGCAGTAAGAGTCAAACTCATGTCTTTTGCCAGCTTCAGTGTCAGGTTGAATCACTTCATCTAAAAGTTTAAGTTGTTAAGAGAGTCACTTGTATATTATTTAGATCGTGTTTGACAATTATTTAGATAGGAAACAGGGTAGAAGGAGAGACGCTCTTCCGATCTCAAGAAAAAGGAAAATTAGAAATAGAAACATAAACTAAGTGTGTAAAATACAAGAACCAGTGATCTCTGTTTCTGTTGAATATTGTAAATTCTACATGATATCTTGTCTAATTATTCAAAAGTAGAAAACCATATTTGTAAAAAGCAAATAGCTTTGAGAGGAAGATCTCGTGATAGTCATACAAACAACCATAAAAACGAAAGAATCCCACACAACTGGGAAAAATGTCAAAAGAGAATAATATTTAGAATCTCTTCAGATCTTCTACATCCCTGAAAACTCAATATGTTGTTACAGAAAGCGAATTGAGATAAAATAGATTTATATATCCAGACCATTACGTTATGAGGCTCAAAGTACTGTTTAGAACTGAGTTTAAAATGCATGCCAAATAATCAATGAAATAACTAGAAGCCAGAACCAAGACACTTGGTGGCTAATATAATAAATACGCTGGCAATAAATGTGGAGAAACAGAAGACATGATTTTCTTCCATACTATTCAGCATGTAACTACAGCCAAAGAAATATATCAGCAATGCCCAAATAACATTTTTGGACCGACATTGCCCAAATGTCAGAAAAAGCAAGAGAAAAATCCATGACTGGAAACAAAAGCCCAGTAATGAACCCCGAACAGTATAGCTACACTACAGGCAGCCTGCTGATGCTGGAACATTAATCGAGCAAGCCAGCAAAGTTCTTTTTGATTAAACACCCTTGCAAGTCACCCTATGAAACATATAAAAGTGATTGCGTACATATGAAGATGTAGTTTAAGGTTTCAGAAAATAGTTTGTGATAGTGATCTACTATAGATGGTATTTACTTGCTTCTGAGATAGATTAAGAAGTATAGAGAAAAGAAGTAGACATGCATATGGTCTTTATTAAGAAGTATAATGTTTCAAAATTTTCACTCCTTTAAATTTAATGATTCTCTTCATTTTCTATTCTGGCGTATGCTCTTTAAAAATAAAGAGGTTGTTGAAGATGGTCTTAGTAATGGCAAGATCAAGGATAGTAATCAAGTTACAAGGGAGTGACAAGTTGTACTATTCCAGATGTTTAGGTTTCTCTTTTCACAATGGTGGAAGTGAAGTGTTGGTCTGTAAGAGGACAAGACATGTATAATGAAAATCTAGTGGAAATGAGGACGTTAAGGAGGACACATACACTGAAATGCTAGGATAAGAAATGAGGTTATACAGCAAAAAAAAGATCCTACCATTGTTTAAGTATAAATTACCGGAGAGAATTTTATTTTTTTATTTTTAATTTTTTAAGTCAAGTCTTAAAGAGCTCATGTTCATAAGAGTGGCCGAATTTCAAGAGACAAGTTAGAACAAGGTAGACCAAGGTTGTTAAAATCGCGATTTGAATCGTAAAATCGCACGATTTTAGGATCCAAACCCACCAAATCAATTCAAATCGTGTAGAAGTTTGTATGTCTGTAAAATCGCATACAAATTATATTGGAATCGTAAGGAATCATGTAAAATCGCGATTCTGCTCGATTTTTACGATTCACGGAAAAAACCAAAATTGAGCCATTAATTTGATGGAATTGGAAGGTCTTGGTGATGTATTCTGGTGCTCTATAGCCCAAAATCAGAAGGGAAAAACCAAAACATATAAACTCTAGCCCTAAAATTGATCCCTTTTGGGACTTATGAGGAAGAAGAAGAAGAAGAACTAACAACCTGGAAATTTTTTTGTCTCCTCACAATAGTCCTCTCTTTGCACAGAGAGGGGCTAGTTGTGGTAGAAATTAGGAAGAAGACAGAACACGATTTGCAGTTGAAGAACGGAGCAGTAGAGAGTGTAATGGGTCGAGTTTATAGCCTGCACGCCTTTTCTATTTATAGTCCCCACTCCCTGGGACACTAGTGGTGTAAGCACTTTAAACCTTAAAGTATCTCGATTCCTCTTTCTTGTATTCCCTAGGAGTCTATCAAGAGTCCTAACCATGGAGATGAGAAAAAAATCCATTTTGTATTTGTCCTTTTGTATGAGTAACTTTTGTGAACAACCAGAGTTGAAGCACTGATAGTTACGGTAAATTAGTGGAATTTTACATTGGTTACTGAACTTCATTTCTTTGTAAAATGCCACAATGCCCAATAAGTTTCTGCTCAGTTAATCACCAATGTAAGAGTACCATACTGAACTTCATTTTGTGTAACGGAAGGCTCTCCTCTAGAGGAAAAAAATTCTGGTAGTCTAAGAGTACCATTCTCCGCCCTGTTGGCAAAATCAAGAACCGACATGTGGATTCATGGGACCCAATTTATTGTTAAATTGGGGCCATTGTACACACATGTGGGTTCTTGATTGGCCAAGAGTACCTTATTTCTGGTACTTCTGGAGTACCAAGATTCTTTTCCTCCCCTAGACGCACAAAATCTAACAAATGGCTTTGTGCCCATCTTCATTACAAAAATTTGGCTTTCACAAATCATCTTCTTCCTTCACAAATCTTCTTTTTCCATCACAATCTTACGGTCATATTCCACTGCAAAAGCAGTATACTAATTATCTATGTTATGAGACTGGACCTTGCTAATTTGAGAATTTATCCTACTATGAGATCAATTTTCCTGGCAAAAATCTTGCTATATTAACCTGCACTTGACATTACTGCTTTTCATGGTATTTCTGCTCACTCTAGTTCTTTTTCCTTCTTATTCTGAAATCACCAAGTTTCACCAAAAATTTGGTAAACTTAAAGTTCCCTCTGCAGAAATTATGTACTCCAATTTGATAATAGTATTTTTCTATTCATGCGTACAAATCTTGCTACTAGTACAATGTTGGCAGCAATAATTGGGGACTGTTGGTCGAGTTGGGCCTAGTGATGGGTTCCACCTGATTTAAAAATCTCAGCATTTCACACTGGAAAATCCAAGTATTTACTAATTATCAGAAAAGAGATTACAAAAATAAGCCATGAAAGAATATCTGAAAGGAAACGACCCCTGGTCACTGCCGATGTGGCTGGACAACCATACTATCACCTCGGGCTGGGAGGTTTGGAGATGGGGATGACGGAGTTGGCTGTCACCTATCAGCCTCTAAAGAGGGAGTGGAAGATGAGGCCTAGCAACACATACTTTTCTGCTGTATTGAAACAATTTACTGACTGACCAGTTTAGAATGAAATTAAGTTCAGTGACCAGCAAGAAATTTTGGTCACAGATCAGTGACCATGAATTTTACTCTCCTCCATGATTGGCTTCTTTTTCCATGTTATTAACCACAAAACCTTTTCAGATATGTGGTATAGCTAACATTAGTTGAAGTATCTTCGTTTAGATGTTAATTGTTTTCATAGTTAATCACTTTATGGTAGATTTGCAATGAGTGGAGTGAACTAGACTTTCTGCATCTCAAAGAACTTTGGGTGCTTGAACTCAGAAATAGTCCATTTCGTAATTTGATAAAAAGAAACCAGGGACATGGTCAGGTGTTCAGTTACCATACTTGTTAAGTGTCACCTACCAATATAAGCTAAAGGGCTCCAAAATTGTAGGACATTCATGATTTGCTATTCTATCCACTTTTCCATTATAGTGCAAATTATATTATCTTAACAAATGGGACGTCTGAAGTTTTACACTCACACGCATAACAGTTGGCTAATAAATAGATAGGGACAAGAAACATGTATTTATTTTCAAATTTACAAGAAAGATGCTAGCACTAATGCGTTCTGTGGCAAATTTACATGAAAGAAGCTGGCACTAATTTTGTTCTGTGGCACTCCCTTTGGATTTTGTTTTAAATTTTATGTTTTTCTCAGCAGATATAGTTTAGCATCTGAAGGTTTGTATTTATTAGAAGAACTAATTCAGAAATTTGATTTGCCTTTCCCAATATCATTTCTAATGAATCCTAATATGGTTGAATAATTTTTGTTACAGGAACTGGACACTGAAGAAGTCATGAAGCAATTAAAGTACATCAAGATGGTAAGTTGGGTGAATCCTTCCGGGACTTTTACCCTTTCTCTTATTCATTCCTGTTAGTGGTCATGATTCTGGTGGTGGCTTTGGTTCTTTATTTGGTGCAGACCACTCCTTCAGAGCATCGTCTTTCCCTTTTTTTTCATGATTCCTCCTTCCTAATATTTTCTTTCTTTTTTTCTTTTTTCCCCTCTATTTCAGTTTGTTGGTGGGGATGGGGTAATCCTGTTAAAATAATATACATGCTGACCTTTTAATTTGGAGTAAGATCTGGACTCCTGAACACAAGAACCTACATTTCGAATCTAGCGTTAACCACACAACATAGTACTGTGGCTTCACAAATAATTCCCTGGTTCTTTCTAATCGGGAAAATGACAAAAGAAAAATTAGATTATAACCTGCTGAAAGAAGTTTTCATTTTATCTATTACTGCTTTCATTATTTTGATACATTTCCTGTAAAGCTGTATTCTTTTTTGATTTCAAAGAAGCCAAGTGATTTAAGCCACCGGAGAGGGGAAGAAATCCTTCTGACGTATTGAGTTCACATTACATCTCTATCAAACATCAGCCGATTAAACTTTACACCATAGAAAATTATTACAGTCTGAATTTTTAGGTTGTCTTCTAAGGATTTCAAAGATGCAAAATGGTAGTTACATTTTCTATAGTTTTTGAGTCAGATGAAGTTTCCATATTGTGTTTGTCTAGTAGAATAGAAAAAGTGAAAAACTACTGGTTTTCTTTCTTAGCCTTAAGTAAACCCTGCTGCAAGAACTTGACTCTTGAATGGTCATAAACCAACGTTAAGGTATTCCAATGACCACAGAGACTCCTTTCTTCTTGAGAATAAGTACATCCCTTATCACAGCATGTCCAGCTGTCTCCTGACGACCATATGGCTTTTAGAGTGACGAACTTGTTCCTGGGGATGCATTCTGCAATTTCCGCACTTGTTGTAGTTATTCCAAAAAGTAATTTTTGGGAGAATGCATATATGATTGAGAAATAGGGAAAATTTATATTTTCAAAGAGTAACTTTCTGGAAGAATGCATATATGACTGAGATATAGGAGAAAATTTATATTTTGCAAGAGTAATTTTCTGGAAGAATATATGGTTGAGAAGTATTCTTAAGATTTATATCTTCTCTTACTTTCTTTTCTTTTTCTTTTTGGCCAATATTCTTATTACGTAATCTTTTCTTTTCGATTTCACATGCTGTGCGGTTGAAACCCCAGCTGGGTGCAAAGAGGCGAAAGTAGAATGCTTGAAAGACTAACGGTCAGAAAGACCACCAGCACTGGTGAGTACATGAGTGAACTGCGGAAAGCACTGAACGTGGTAATAACTCTGTAGCTCTATGCCGATACCGTAGAGCAGAAGAGACGCTGGTAAAATTCTCGGGCCCCTCGTAAAAATGCTGCACTCAAGTGTTGATAAGTAACTCTAACGGTAATTGCTCCTGTTATGGTAATGGTAACATAATGTAGCTGGAATTTAGCTTTCTGCAGAGGCAAATCGCAAAACAATACCCTGTCGTGTTATGATTTTAGTTGAATAACTAAGACTGATGAAGCAGAAAGCAAGTGATAGAGAAAGTATATGATATTTTTGAAATTTAATAGATCCTTCTGAAATTTTGGGGTGCTGGAAACTGAAGTCCTCAAGGGGTTGTGTTGTATGCATGATATTTGATTTTCTGGACTTCTATGTTATCTTTCTTTGTATCTGGTGATTTTCAGTCCAAATTCTGTGTAAACTCTATTATTATTATTATTATTATTATTATTATTATTTTTTTTTTTTCCTTTTTGGTTTTATTTCTCGCAGTCTTTGACTGATCATATATGAGATTATACAAGTGCAGAAACTTTTTGTACCTCCGGTATCTCAAGATGCTTTATGTGAGCAGCATATTTTTTGTTCAAATGCAGTGATGAAACTGAATTATGGTACACTCAAGAGTCACAGAATAAATGATGTATTTGGGAAGGTGGATAATAATGTCGTACAATATATTAAGAAAAAGAACACAAGTAAAATTTTTTATCATTTCAAACGTGTCGGTGAAGGGTGGGAGTGACTGAATTGGTATGGGGATTGTGTGTCGCGATCATAATGGGAAAATGCTGGCTGCTAGTGCTCTTGTTGGTGAAGGTTGGGGCGTTGTTGAGAGGTGTTCAATTGACGTGGGAGCAACACTTTCATTCAGTAATTTTTGAGTCCGACGATAGTAATGTCATAAACCAGATTAATGTACCACATATTAGAGCCCCTGAAGCCCCTATGTTGGAGCAAATCACATCAATATCGCAAAGTTTAGGGGTATGTCACTTTAGGTTGATTGGTGGAAAGACAAATGAGGTAGCACACTTGATAATTAGGAAAACTTTCAATTGTAATTTGAATTATTGTTGGGCATTGTCGCCCAACATCTTTCATTGTAAGTGTTTTGTCCCTTAACATTTTGAATGAATAACAATGAAAGTTTGGTTGTAAAGAAAAAAGCACGAGCAATTTCACAAAATAATAATTATCTATTTTTATTATTTGGTCTATGGACCATGGCTTTTATTTAGCACGAAGCATTTTGAATTTATGAGAAATGATATTTGTAAATACAAGGTGTACAATTTTTATACATATCCCTTGTATATACTTAAAGGTCTTGTGTTCTATCTTCATTGAAATCATAATTTTTAGAGAGTGTGGGTAAATTCATGGGTGCGTGTACAAAAATTGTACACCTTGTGTGTACAAATAGCTGAATCTAATAATAATACAATATTTTGACAATTATTTAGTAGATTTTATATATTTTTTTGAAAGTACAATTACAAATCTACATCATAGCAGGACAAATACACATAGATATTTAATTTAGCACGTAGCACTTTGAATCTAATTATAATACAATCTTTTGACAATTATTTAGCGGATTTTATCTATTTTTTTAAAAATACAATTAAAAATCTGTATCATCTGCATCATAACAGCACAAATGCGCATAGAAATTTATCCTACTTAAACACAACGCTAAGAAAATCAATAATACAAATTCACATATAGCGGGAATACACACTACAATAAAATATAAAAAATACCCTATATATAGGAATCGAATATGAGACATTTAAGTCCGAGTACCTCTGTATCCCCTTAGCCAAAAGGGATAGACCTCATTGGTTTGCGGATTTTATATTAATATAGCATGTATTTGATTAAAACATTCATTTATGTTCTGAATTAGTAATAACAAACAATCATATATCTTGAATTACGAAGATGCTTCAATTTGGATACAAAACGAAATTCTTGCTCTGTGTTTCTTGGTGAGTCGATGGGACTGAGTCAGACTTGAAAAATGAACCGAATGAAGCAAGCGTTAGAGCATCTCCAACGGGGATGTCAAATTTTTGGGTGGTGTAAATGAGAGAGATAGAGATAAGATGATTATTTTAATTGAATGTTGGTGGAAAGATGTGTAGAAAAAGAGAGACGGAAAAGTGAAAAAGATGATATAGATAGATAGAAATTCAAAAATAATAGTAGTAGAGTCTTGAATGAAGGTCTAAAAATAGATCTTACACGGGATACGAGAGAGAAAAAAAGAGAAAAAAATAGTGTCAATGTAAGAAACGAGATTAAAAGAAAAAGAAAATTAAAAAAATATGGGGTCCATGAATTTTTTTTTGAGTCTATCTCTTTTTTGTTTGGACCATACATCAAAACCTTGTGTATTGAATATGCTCTAACGTTGGAGGTTCTAATTTGGTTCGTTTTATAACTTTGGTAAAGAGACCAATTCATCATGAAATATTTATTTATTATAGTTTTGGTGACAAAAGATTGAAGCCAAGTTTGATGAATGCACCAAATGTTAATATTTTACCAATCCTGTGATTGGCCAATGACTAACTTCTAACGACCACCGGACAAACTAGGATTTGTCCTCGTATAACTGTCCCATATCTCTGTTCCCATCTCCAAATATTTCATTCAATATACACAAAGCCTAACTATATATAGAGAGATAGAGAGAGGGATTTATGGGTTTTCTATTTCTTTTATTATTATTATTGATGAAGAACTCAACGGTATGAGAACATGAAACCCGATTTTCCCTCTCTATGATCTTTCTTCTTCATTTGGCCATCAGAATCTTGATTGGATATTCGAAATAATAACTGGGTTTCTGCATGTATTTCAATGGAAAGCTTTAGAAAAGCATATGGAGCCCTCAAAGACTCCACCACCGTTGGCCTTGCCAAGGTTAACAGCGAATTCAAGGTGAAGATTTATTTCAAAGACATTGATTGCATATTCAAATGTGCCTTTTTTTCTTAATGGGATTTTCGATTTCATGGCCTGAACGCCTTCGGTTTTCTTGTTAAGGATTTGGATATTGCAATAGTGAAGGCCACCAACCATGTCGAATGTCCCCCCAAGG
>CAVNYN010289498.1:0-76972 GCA_963692815.1 Nyctanthes arbor-tristis | reverse complement strand
AAAACTTTCGAGAAGTTCTTGAAAAGGACTCGAATATGACATTGCTAAGACACTTTTTTGCTTAGATTTTTCTTATCTTACGTGAGAAAAAGGAAAAACAACTTGACAAAAAATAATTATGATAGCATTATAACACATTGTTAAGTTCTTTCATAACTCTGTGTATACCATTTATTTTATTTATTTATTTATTATTATTATTATTATTATTATTATTATTATTATTTTTAACATGAGGGAGATTTAAGGGAATGGGGGGGGGGGAAGTAGAGGAGAGGAATGTTATAATAATAATATTGTTTATTTATTTATTTTGCTTTCTTTTTCCTTTTTGTCAATTTTATCACTTCCTTTTGCCACACGAGACAAGGAAATCAGGGTGTTAATTTGTAGAAACTTTTCTTTTTCGACGGGATTAATATATAGAATTTTAAATATATACAATCGTATATAACCAAAATAAACAAAAAATAAAGGGCAATTTTTACAATTAAGACGTGTATTGTCCTGAAGCCTCCGTTTAGCTCGAAATAGAAATACGAGGGAGTCATCAGTAACAAAAAATAGGTGATTATTCTAGGAGCATTTCGTGTACATTGGAACCTCATTATCATTTTCGTGTCCTTAGCCTGTAAAAGGAGGAGTTTTGATTATGAGGCACGGAGTATATGTGACATATTCTCCTATACTAATTTGGAATAATTTTATAGAGTCATATTTATCTGACATGAGTTAGTTGACAAATATAAATTGGTAGTTTATAGATAAGTGGTACGTAAAATTATTGATTAAATTTATATAGCTCCACATATAGGTCTATGAAACTAATGGAGAAGAATGTGTCACATACGTGTCTACGTATCAAAATTTGTAAAAGGAGACATGTTATCATTTAATTGAATCAAATTGACACAAGTCATTGTTTAAGTAGGTCATGTATGATAAATTATTATGAGTGATAAAGAAAAACCATTAAAAGAGACAATTAACAAGATAAGACCTTCCTATATAAAACTCTCACGTGCAAAAGGTTACTAAAAAATAAGAATGTGGTTTGAAACTTTAGTTATTTGTGCAACTTTACAAATAATTAACCAGTATCCAAGAGGGTTAATTTCACAAAAGGTCCCCAACCTTTGAATTTAGAATCAGATAGGCCTCTAACATTTTTTTCACTTGCTTGGGTCTCTAACTTTTCATAAATACGCACAATAGGTCCCACTTGTCATTATTCCTCCAATTTTTCATATACAATGACGAATATGCCCTTCAACTTTTTAATTTAAAAAACAAATAATTTAAAAATAATAAAAAAATTAAAAAAACAAAACACGCCCACCCCACCCAAAAGGGCTGCGACAGCCATTTTTCGGTTGCCAAAAAGCTGTCGGAAACAACAGAAAATTGCTGCCGTTTCTTGCAGCATATATGGGGGAGTGGAACCCCCCATAACTGTTGTCTCCAGCAGCCAAAATGGGGGGTGGAACCCCCATTTTACTGCCCATTTTAGGCAGCAAAATGGGGGTTCGCCCACACAATGGGGGTTCCACCCTCCATAACTGCTGTCGGAATGGCAACAACCCAGCAGCCAAAATGGGGGTTGGAACTCTCCATTTTACTGCCCATTTTGGGTAGAAAAATGGGGGATTCCACCTCCCATTTTGGCTACCCAAAATGGGCAGCAAAATGCTGCCATTTCTGGTAGTAAAAATACTGCTGGAAATAGTAGCATTTTGCTGCCATTTTGACAGCAGTTATGGGGTGGACCCTTCATTTTGCTGCTCAACATGGGCAGCACACCCCCTATTTTGGCAGTTATAATGGTAACATTTTTGCTGCCATTCCGGCAGCAATTGTGGAGGGTGGAACCCCCATTGTGCTACCCAAAATGGGCAGTAAAATGGGGGTTCCATCCCCCATATATGTCGCTGGAAACGACAGCAGTTTTCTACCGCTTTCGGTAGCTTTTTGGCTGTCGAAAATGGCTTCGGCAGCTATTTCCGGGTGCCCTCTGCGGTGGGGTGGGCTTTTTTTAATTTTTTATTATTTTTAATATTTTTAAATGTTTTGTTTTTAAAATTAAAAGGTTAAAGGACATAATCATCATTTTATATAAAAAGTTGAAGGAATAGAAACAAGAGGGACCTATTGTGTGTATTTATGTAAGGTTAGAGACTCAGGCGAGTGAAAAAAAGTTGGAGACCTATCCGATTCTAAACTCAAAAGTTGAGGACCTTTTGCAAAATTAACCCTATCCAAAACTATATTCTGGTTCACTGGGCTATGGCCCAATTAGATCTTGAGATTGAATCCATTAATTAATTAGGCAAGTTTCATAAATAGCCTGAAATTTGAATATATATATATATATATATATATATATCTCTACTTTATACTCACTCCATTCCACAAAAATAAGCATGTATTCTTTTTTCGTCTGTCTCATAAAGATAGAAAACTTTTCTTTTAGAATATAGTTAAAATTTTAGTTTTATTTATGATTTTATTTAATGTACATTGTTGTTAATGAAAAAAGAGTTATTGAAGTGAAATAGTTAGTAAAAAAAAGTATAATAAGAACATTTACATAAATTTCATTTTTCCAATAACATTAATTATACTATTCTTAATTTGTGTGAAAATAGGAGTAAGCCTATCTTTATAGGACGGGGGAGTGACTTTTACGGGGTAAATTTCACTGGCATATGGTTTCCAACTTGCATCTAGATTTTTTCTCAACGCCTTAGATCCCCAATCTTTTATAAATTGATGTAGAAGGTCCCTAATCCCAAAATATGACAACTATGCGCTTTAGAGGTGTACTGTAAATAAATAAATAAAAGCCAAAAAAATTTTGACGACGTACCTTCAATATATTTTTTAGGCCAAATCACAATTAGATAAACCAATCAAAATGTCCCAACTCTCAACCCTTGGAGTCAATAAATCCAGGGTTTTTTACACTTAGGGTCCCAACCTTTCACGTTTTTATGGATTACGTTTCAACTTTTATTTTTCCTTTTATATGTCCCCGACCTTTAAAGAAATCTCTAATTTCGTCTTTGATGACGGAAATAATCAAATTCACGCGTTAAGGTCTAATGTTGGAAATGGCAATTGTGCTTGTTGCCAAAAATGGTAGCAAGCACCCGCCGGGAGGGGGGAGGAGACTCCCCCTTTTGCTACCTCTTCCTGAATGGAGACCATATTCAATCTCCCAAAAGGAATCTACATTGGCTATGAGTCTATCGTCAATCAGGCTACCTTAATTGAATCGAATACTGACATTGTAGATTTTCAGAGCAGGGATTAAGTAGGAAGTTTGAGACGTAAATTTATATCAGGTAAGTCTAAATATATGTTTTCTATTCTGTCGTAATCGACTCCTCATTTCCTATAATGTGATTATATTTTTGGTAATATGATTAGATTTAAACTTTGTACTGTAGCTGGGAAGATGGAGTCGAATTTGTAGAGAAGCTGTTTGATGAAATGCCTAAAAGCCAACCAATTTTTTTGGAGTGTAATGATTGTCAGGTATGTGAAGTGGGGAATGTCGAGGGAAGCGATCGGGTTGGTCAGAAGAATACAAATTACTATAGTGATGGTACTGTCAGCATGCACTAATATGGGTGCACTTGGACTTGGTAGGTGGGTACATTAGTTTTTAATTGTTTTGCTGATTTTTCTATTCCCATGGCCTGTTTGTGTTTGAGGATGTGGATGTGGATGGAAAAACTTGATAAGAAAACTACTTTCATGGTTCATGTAATACTAAAGTGGATTGTTCCGAGCAGAAAAAATCCATGTGAGCCATATTTCTTTGGAGATGGTGCTTATGGATCCGGAGGTACTAAGTTTAGCATTTTCCTCTTGAAAATTTTACGTCGGCAACTCATTTTGTGTTTGGTTTGGAATTGAGTAATTCATTTAAGATTTGGTACAAAGTGTATACATAGATATATTTATATGTAGGGGATCCTTTGTTTTCCTAACTAGGTTTTTCAGGATATTCTGCCATCCTTGGTAATGCCTTTAGTTCTCCATCTTAATGTGATTCTGCATTTTGTATAGGTTATTTGTGAGGTGTGTACTAATATTTTGCCATGTTGAAGAATGACATAATATATATGTATATATAGATATATATAGAGTTCAATACATCAGATCTTGAGAATTAAAACATTTCCTGAAGTTTTTCGCCAATGTGTGAGTCTGAGTATAAAAATATAATATATGTATATATTTGTTTGGTATAACAATTTGTTGGAGTCGGTTGTAAATCTAAGCAATAACTCTGTCCTTTATTGTTTAATGTTTTTCACTTCAGAAGATGTTGGTCTATCAAATTCACTTCATGTCACAGAGGTTGTAATTAATGACTCCACCTAAGAGATTTTTTTTTAATCAAAGCACCAACTAGTTTGCAGCGTCATTTTTAGGCGTCCGCCTTGCCTAGCTATTGGGGGTTTGGAATCCCCCTACTATTTTTATTAATATCTCAAAAACCAGTACAACCCAAGAGATTGATGATTTTCTACAACAAAGTGTGTAATTCTTTTACTTGATATTTTGCATTCAACTTTTAAGTTTATTATTCTTTTATATGACTAATAATTAATTACAATTTTGCATCTCTGTTTATTGCCGGACACTAAGTTTGTGATCTCTGGATCTTCAATTAATTATTCTTATCATTCAATACATTGTTGAAAGCATTGATTTCTTCTTCTTCTTCTTCTTGGTACTTGAGGAAATGCCTTTTTGATGTTGATGATGTAATTTGGGCATCCTGCTCAGTTTCGAATTACATGGGAATATTGACGTGATAAAAAATTCTTCTCTTATGCTATTGGACATTTTTCCCCCAAAAATCCTATATTCATTAATTAGAAACGAATATACAAAAGTGGTCAGAGTCTCCAAGCTGAGGGTGGCATGGAATAAGCTATTGGACAAGATGACTCTTTTGCCTATGTTCTTCTCTCAAATATTTTGGCTGATAAAAGAATAAGGACAAAAGTTTCAAATATGAGAAAAGTGATAAGGTATAGCAGGCTGGAAAAGGAACCTGGCTGTAGCACGACTGAGGTCACATTTTTCTTGCAATGGACAAAGCTCAACCAAGATTAGTTAATGTTTAGTATGGAATTGAAGTTTTTAGGTTAGAGCTAAAAGGTTAATATAGAGTAGCAGAGGAACCATTTCTAATAGAGAGTAAATTTATCTTGATGTTTTGGGTTTAAGAAGGTCTAACTGGGGCATGTATTCAATTCGACTGACTTTATTGAATTTACATTAATTGCATAAAAAGGTCAGCACAATGTACAGATTGTGGTGGTTCATGGTTGTGACTTCATTTTTGGGGATGGGAATAGAGTTGCCCATTCCATTGTATCTCATGTTTTTCTTATTCTTTATTTTGAGATTGGACATATTGCATGTGTATATAGCTTAGTTCAATTGTATGTCGTGATATGAAATAAACATATTTCCCCTTAAAAAGGGATAATAATAATAATGGTAATGGTAGTAATAATAATAATTTGGTAATACTAAATGCAATTCAGTATGAAGATGACATACAATGAAATGTGCATGATCCTATTGACTCCGCCCAATCTGATATTTCATTTTAAGTCACATGCCATGACTATTAATACGAGTCATAGTCAATTTCGATCACATGTAGGACTCATCATGGACAATTATTGGTTGTAATATCTAGAGTGATATATAGGTCCTTCTGGTGTGAAAATTTTGATATATGTGATAAGGTAAACGATTTCAACGACAAATGTCACTTTCCAAAATTTTTTACGGCGGAGAAGTGGCATTCTAATTTTCGCGTGTTCATACTTCCACATTCGTAGTTTGATTTTTGTGAAAATCATAACGTGCTTATGATTTAAATGCTAAGGATGTTGATGATTTACGATTAACATGCTTAAATTTAATTGTCAAAGAATGGGAAGTCATAATGTGCTTAATTACTGACATTTTCTCATTTGAAAAATGGTGCTCTTATTTTTGGCGTTCTTCTATTTGAATTGCATATCTATTATTATACTCTAATTTAAGTGCTAATGATATTATTTTGGCCTTTTGGAGGAATTTTGCATTACCATTCTAATCCTTCAATGAAATACACACCTGAGTCGTATTAACCTCTTAATTTAATTTAATTTATTCATTTTTTCCCTCAATTTTGTTGTTAGGTATCCTTATTTACATTTTGCATTTTGATCCTAACAAATTGTTAGGAGGTTCCTTTTTTTCTTTTCCATAGTTCCGATGCTTCTTTATTTTTTGAATAATTTGCTCCATTAGTTCTATTGTATTTTTACTTATTTCTTTTAGAATGCCTTCCCGTACAGCGCATGGGTACAGCACTAGTATATATAATAGCAAGTAGATTATATTTAATTTTAGCGTTATATATAGTTAATTATGTCATTAATAATTTTCAATCATGCACTCCATTATCCTCCTTTAATAATAATATTAATAATATGAAATATATATACCCCTTTTTGAACGTCGATCTGCTGGACTCAGCCCGTAAGTCCAAGAAGAAAAAATAAAAGTAATGAAACAATTATTTATTTATGATAATTCCAAATTACTCAAATTTATCTTCACAAAATAAGTTGCAAAAAAATTTTTCTCCATCTCTTAACTAGTTGCAATACTTATCTCTTCACTTATTTCACTTATCAACATCATCCACATTCCCAGATTAATGAAACTCCAACTCTATACATAAGTAGGTAGTTTCAATACATTTCAACCATTTAACTTCACAAAAAAATCATATAACGAGTTTATCTCTTCAGCCATTGCAACTTTGTTTCTGGACTCATTGTCGTCATGAAAAAAATGAAAAAAAAGTTGTCGTTCAAAACAAAGTCCAAAACAAAGTTCCGTATGTGACTTTGTTTAAGGATAGTAACCCCATGAAATCAAGTTAGGTAATAGATGTTCAAGTCATATAAAAATGGAACGTTCCAACTTATGGGAATGTTGAATTGCTTTTCATAGATGGTGAAGTAAGAATACATTTTTTTTTGGTCGTAACGTTATTTTAACATTTTAACTTAGTATACGTTAATTCGTCTTTGTAGCAAACAAGGATTCATGTAGGTATAAAGCAACCATTGGGGAAGAATTTTACCCATAAGCTTGAAGAAAACGAGGATGACCTCATTATGAACGTATCTGTGAGGCCAAACAAGATGTCATTGAAGGCTGCTTCACATGAGTACAAATTATTTTCATGCCAGACAGTAAGATTGTGGGGCAACATAATGCCACCTTTCCAGCCATTATTTACAATTTTCAACCCTTTCTTGAAATTTTATGTGCACCACTGTTGGAAAACCAACTAGATAAAATAAACAAACAATAAAATATTTTATTTACGAGAGGAGGAAGGCTCAAAAGAACACTCAACTTTATATTTTTTGTAATGAACTTTATATAAAATGTATACAAATCCAAGCCTTTTTTACGCTAACAATATCATATATTGCAACTATACTAAAGCTCACTTTAAATGAATTATTAATACTTCAATAAACAAACAAAAACTTAAAGATGTAATACCAATAACTTACCCATAAATTAAGTTTAATATTCTAGCACCCCCTTAAACTTGATTTATTGTAACCCCGACCAAATTGTGAAACGTCAAAAATAAGTCAATCTTCAATGGCTTGGTGAATATATCGACAATCTGATCGTGAGACTTTGTGAATTTTAACTCCGCATACTTCTTATCAACACAATCTTGAGCAAAATGATACTTCATATCAATGTGCTTGCTTCGGTTAAGAAAAACCAGATTCTTAGCCAAAGTCATTTTGAACTCATCAAATAATACTTGATTGTTTCCTATAAAAATCAGATCACCAACATACATGCAAACAATCAAGATATCACTATTGGAATTCACCCACATGTTTACAAGGACACTTGGTAAACCCATTACTTTGAAGGAATTATCAAGTCTCGAATTCCATGCCCTTGGACTTTGCTTTAAACCTTATAAAGCTCTCTTCAATTTCAACATGTTATCTTCATGCCCTTTCACAACATATCCAGGAGGTTGAAGCATGTAGACATCTTCTTCTAGATATCCATTCAAGAATGCCGATTTCACATCCATTTGGTGAATTTTCCAACCACTTTGCACAGCCATAGAGATAATTACCCTAATGGTTTCAAAACGACCTACAGGTGCAAAAACTTCATCATAATCAACTCCGTTGTTTCTGATTGTATCTTTTAGCCACCAACCTTGCCTTGTAGCGTTCAATTTCATTATTTGCATTCCTCTTTTCTATAAATATTCACTTGACTCCAATTGGCTTTGGATTGTCAGGAAGTGTGGCTAACTCCCAAGTTTCATTTTTTTCAATGGCTTCAATTTCCTTATCCATGGTTTTCTTCCATTTCTCATCTCGAATAGCATCATCAAAACCTACAATCGCATGATCAGCAAATAAATAGAAAAGAGTTAATTCTTCAAGACGATTAGTTAACTCTTCAGTGTTATCATAGATTTTCCGCAAACTTCTGTATCGTTGTGGCCCTTCACTCGAGGATGATGAAGATGTTCCCTGATCATGTCTTGGAGGTGGACTTGGAGGCGGTGTTGCATTAGATGGAATATTTGAGATTTCTTCCTAGTCATCATCTAATAGGAAGAAATTATAATCTTCTTCTTGCTGAATTTGTCAATTCCAAATGCCTTCTTCATTAAAATAAACATGTCTATTAGTAATCACTTTTTCATTAACTAGATTGTCTTGTAGAGTTTGTAGCCTTTCGATTTTGAATCATAGCCAATAAAGTTGTATTTTTCACTCTTATCATCTAGTTTGCTCCTCATTTCTTTAGGAATAAGAGAATAAACAATACTCCCAAACACCTTCAAATGTGACACATTTGGCTTGAATCCAATCCATGCTTCTTGTGGAGTGATATTCTGTAAACTCTTTGTTAGACAAGGATTCAACAAATACATAGTACATTGAACTGCTTCGGCCCAAAATTCTTTTGGCATTTGTTTAGTTTTCAACATGCTTCGAGCCATTTCCATAATAGTTCTATTCTTCTTCTCCACAGCGCTATTTTGTTGAAGTGACATAGGAACCGTCAATGAATGATGAATACAATGGTCGTCACAAAACATCTTGAATAAATTTGATGTATACTAAAACTTCTTGATTTTCAACTATCGCCTTGAAATTCTTGAAAGCCTCTAATGCATCGGATATTTCTCTAAGAAAATTAGACTATTTTTTTCGAGAAAAATCATCAATGAATAACATGAAATAGTTACTTTGACCAAACGATGCCGGTTTGATTGGTCCACAAAGATCTGTATGCACCAATTCAAGCAGCTTTGTTGCTTGAAAACTTGCTTCTTTTGGAAAAGCTTTCTAGGATTGCTTTCTATAAAGATACCCTTCACAAAGTTGATTTGGGCGATGAATATGTGGTAGCCCTTCACCATGTTACTTCTTCCCAAAAGATTCAAAATATAAAAATTTAGATGTCCAAGTCTCAAATGCCATAGCCATGCAGAATCATTAGTCTTTCAAGCATTTAGCTTCTCTATTTTTAATATTCAACAAGAATATTCTATTCTTCATATCGGCACCTTTGCAATCAAATTTTTACCTCGATCATGGATTATCATTTGATTCTCTCATTCAGATGCCATATGCCTTGTCTAAAAGTTGGCCCAAACTCAAGATGTTTGATTTTATAGACGGCACGTAATAGATATTAGAAATAAATTGGTGCTCTCCATTCTTCATTTGGATAAGTATTTTACCTTTCCCTTTGACTTGGACCTTTGATTCATCTCCAAAAGTTACTTGCCCATCGTGTTCTTCAAGTTCCACAAAAATAGATCTATCTCTGCACGTATAATTGCTTGCACCGGTGTCTAGATACCATAAAGTGGTACCTCTTTCTTGTGTCTTATATGCCAAAAGCAATGTTCCTTTGCCTTTGTCTTCATGTTCAATATAATTAGGCATCTCATCCACATTCATACTCCTGCATTCCCATGTTGGCCAAATTTGTGACAATTGTAACACTCAATTTGAGACTTATCAAATCTCCTACCATCATTTTTTCTTCGTCCTCTGTGTAGTTTGTTCTTCTCTTCCTCTTGTCTTATACAATTGATGGAAATTCCACTCATTGTTGGCCACATATTGAAAATTTCTATCACCTCGTCCATGACCTCTTTGTCTTCTAGTATTCTTTTCTTCATTCTCTTTTAAGGAAACATTTGTTTTCAAGACTTGTTCTACTGGCTTTTACTTTTTCTTTAACAGCTTTCCCTCGTGAGCTTGTAATATACCCACAATTTTGTCAATAGTCATTCCATCCAAATCTTTCGATTCTTCAATAACCACCACAATAAAATTAAACTTTTCATGCAATGACCAAAGAATTTTTTACATCACTTGAAGATTGCTCGCTTCTTCACCATATCTTTTCATCTCATTTTCCACTACCAACACTCGTGAAGAATAGTCTGAAATTGATTCATATTCTTTCATTAACCAGGCCTCGTATTCTCGTCTCAAAGATTAGTGCCGAACCTTCTTAACTTTGTCAACTCCTTTATATGTGGTTTCAAAAATTTCCCATGCTTCTTTTGCAGTCGAAGCATTTGAAACTCTTTGAAAAATCATATCATTAAATGCTTGATGAATCATGCAAAGAGCCTTTTGATCTTTCTTCTTAGTTGCTTGCTGCAAGTCTCTTTGGGCTTGAGACACGCCTTCTTCTACTTAAAGTTCAAAACCATTTTCTACCAAATCCCACATTTCTTGACTTTCCAGATAAGCTTTCATGCGAATACACCGCGAATTATAATTATCTTTGCGAGTTGAGGAACAAAAAGAGAATTGTTGTTTGTCATTTTCTTTTTCACACTTCTATAACTTCGCTCTGATACCACTTTTGTTGGAAAACCAACTAGATAAAATGAACAAACAACAAAAGATTTTATTTACTAGAGGAAAAGGGCTCAAAAGAACACTCAAATTTTATATTTCTTGTAATTGACTTTATATAAAATGTATATAAATCCAAGCCTTTTATAGGCTAACAATCTCATATGTTGCAACTATATTAAAAGCTCTTTTTAAATAAAACTAGTATAGCACCAGTGCTATGGACAGAAAGAATACCATATAATAATCTAACACATAAAAAAGTTGAAAAGTTAGTTGCAAACAAAATTTAAATCATGGTTCATGTTATGTTCCTTAAGGTGATGGAAGGCTTTTTAAAAATATATTATAAGTTTTTAATGAAAGTAAAATATATAAGTTAACGTATTATAATGGCGACATTTACAAATAATAATCAACAGATATTAAATACATGGATTAAATATAATTCTGTAATTACAATCTTTTATTGTAATGCCAGATTATACAAAATGTCCATGTTTAATTAGATCAAACACGTGAAAATTATAATAAATTTCATTTCATATGGTTAAAATAATAAGATAGACTCATAAAGGAATTGCTTTGACAGTCACACTATGAACATAGGTAATTAAAATTTCAGAAAATTGATTTTTATATGAAAAATATGTTATTTATTATAATAATGAGACAAATACGGGACAACAGTTGTAATAAGGACAAAATTTTAAAAATTAAAATTATAATAAACAATTATAATTAGTATCCAAAAGACAGTATTACTAACCAAGAATTAACGAAATATTAATCACCTGGCCATTTTCCTATTCATCAATCTTTAATTGCTGAAAAAGATCTTCCATTTACATACTACTCTTCTCGCTTTCCTGTGCAACCATTGTGAATATACATGCCTCTTTCAAGAAATACAAAAACACAGCCAGCCAAGAGAACCCATTAAAAGAACAAATAAAAGCTTCAATCTTTGGCACAAATAAACACACAACACTACTTTTAGACTCCAGACATAGAGGAAAGCTGGATTCTTTTATTGCGGATGCCAATTAGTAGTGAGATGGGGGGTAGGCGATGTTGTCACCGGTAAGGAAAAAACTATTGCATTATTAATTCTCCATTTCCCATTCTCCATAATTTGAAGGCAAATTTGGATGCATCTGCATTAGAAATTTCCCGTATCACGCAGTAGTAAAACAATTAGGCAATCCCTTCAAAGAGAGGGGAAAAAATAGGCAATAAAAAGTTAGAGAGCATCATACAATATCTTACTGAATACAATCTTATTCTTGATAGGTTTAACACCAACTATGTGAATCTTTTGCCACTTGGAGCAATATTCTATTTTATGATTGAATGGACAAAAGTAGCCAACAATTTCAAATCTGAAGAAAGATTCATCCATGTGGTCGCCTTAGACTTTCACGATTGAACCAAATGAATGGCTAAGTAAGAGAAAGAAGTAAAACTTTCCATGATGTGGGGCTTGTCCCCAAACACACACTGTTACAAAAAACAAACAACGTTTATTGCTATCGCAGATTTGATTTAGTATCCCGAAGAAATTAATTTCTGGAAACACTACTTCAATTTCTGGAAACACTACTTTACAACATAAACACTTGGGTGGCAGGACCATGTGTGTATAGTTGTACACTATTTTGTGCAATATGATTAGAAAGAAACCCACTCGATATGATCAGCAAAATTTCCAAGGCATTATTCTAATATAATTCCATCATAACAGTCTAGTAAAATAGATTCATCTAAATGAATACCAAAACATCAAAAAAACCATACTTGAGCCATGGAATCATTAATTTAAGTACTTGCCAAATACTAAAATGAAAAATAGTTATAAGAGAAAATCACCAAAACCAAATGTGCCGATATTGCTTGAATGGAGTAGATGTTCTGCGACCGACGCCTCTAGCCCTCATCCAGGATAAAACTTGCCCGAGTCTATGCTAACAATAGGGATGCCACCTGAAGAGAACTCATTTGTCAAAAACAACTTGTGAGGAGATACTTGTGTATTTTATTGCAGTAAAATACGATGCAACTAAACAACATATTGACATGGTTCACCTCGAACAATATATTGATATGCCTTTAGATTTTATTTCAAATTCTCGTAATCTTGTGGCTGAGACATCTTTGAATTGTAAATGTAAGTTATGTAAATAATTCATTTCACTTCCAAAATATCCGGAAACAAATTAGATTCACAAATAAATGGGATAAACTGAATACCAAATTGCTTATCCCCGTTTGAATCGCACATATCAAACAGCACATCCTCCAAAATAACAAATCGAATATCAATATTTTTATCACCTATTGAATCGCACATACGAACTGCATACCAACTTGGTCACACGGAATGTAAACAAAATCCTAAAATGGAAGTGCAAAACGAAAAATGGGACATAATGACATCATAACTGTAGATTATTCACATATCAACATAAATAAAAATTTATAACAATGATGTGAAAATAAATTGAACAAAGGAAAGCTAATGTCATAAATTAAATATCTCAAATTTTACCATTTACCAACTTCATATGATGACAATGCTAGGGGAGGTGCGTGGCACAGGGGTGCCATGGATAAAAGAACAAAGAGTAGCTATGATGACATTTTCTTCTCCATCTCTCTGAATTTTAATTGCCGATGCCATCTCATATATATAAAGCAGATTAAGGGTGAGATAAGGGCTGAATGTGGCTAAGATCGGTTCTCTTGGATGGATTACTATTAGAGAGCAGATTGACGACAAGAAAATAGGCTAGGCAAAGATTGAGAACAGAGAGAAGGAGAAGATGGATTTGAAGATTCAGAATCACGGACGTAGATTTTTTCAAATTAGGGTTTCTTCTACAGGCGTAGAAAAAGAAACTGAGAAAGGAAAAAATAATAATAGTAATTAAGAAGGATTGAAATCAATCTCTTATGAAACATGGAAAGTCGAAACACGGGAAAACGCGGAAACATCGGAATAAAATGGGAACAAATTAGGAAAGAAATAGCTATACCTATAGGCACCGCAAGAAGAAGGTGAGAAAATTGTGGTACCTATTGGTACAACTACTCTTGATTTAAGAATATATAGATATAGATATTAATACTTCAATAAACAAATAAAAACTTAAAGATGTAATACCAATAACTTACCCATATGTTAAGTTTAATATTCTAACAAGCACATGCTGATGAACTTTATTTGGTATGATTTTCTTTTTCGCGTAATTTTATTTACGAAAATTTACAATAATGAATATTTGTTAAATTTCGTCTGTCATTATTATATCAATCTTTTTTTCCTTCTCAATAGATGTTTTAGGTTATGTTGTCAATCGGGATAAGTGCATGATTCAAACTTCTGTAGGAAAGGATAAGAAATTGCTTGACATCATATTGGAGGATCTCGAGTAAACACCTATGCACTACATGCTTATGCAACTTCTACCTTTTTCTTTCCCTATTATTGTATGCCTATTCTTTTGTTTGTTTCTAATCTGTCTTCGCAGCAATTAGCGTTTGGCATGCAAGTTTTGGGATGATTCTATAGAAGTTGTTGAGTTGTACCTTCAGGCTACCGACAAGGAAACAGTTATCATTCTACTACAATTTTTCCAAACAAATAAATTCCAAAGTAATTTTTCATATAATATATCTCATTCTATTTTGTTAGCTGACTCATAAGGTATGAATTTGTAGTTATTTTTTAATTGTTGAGAGCTACTGTTAGTGACTTATGGTTGATTAGAATTCTGTCTTTGATTCAATGAAATAGATGCATTACCATATGTTTATACCAAGTATCAAGTCGCAGTCAATAACTTTCAGGTTAGAAACTTGGCCCACTAGGCCACGAGCTGGTGACCCTTTAATATAGACCTACGATCTGACGTTTCAGGACATTGACAAGCTTAAGGTCTCTGTCTTTAGGTTGTTGATAGCAACCTTGACAAGTTTGAGGTCTTCAGATCACGCACTACGACCCCCATGACCCAGGTCACTGGCGTAGCGATTTAATACACCTTCACCAATGTACTTCTACCGAGTCAGCTCTCGAGGTCACTCGCCTGATACAGCTCAGGCCACCTTGTGACCTTATAGGCTGTTTAACCTCAGTTCAACTTGCATGCCAACTTGCGTGCTTTATCACTTAAGAATTGATATGACAACTGTATTTAATGCAAAGTGATTATTTGTCTTCTCCATAGAGCAACTAGCTTGCACTTGATCAAGAAAGCTTTACAAAAGCTCCAACTAAGTGTGTTTAGAAAGCCTCTTATTAGTTAAGCATTTAATGTATGTAATCATTACATACCAATTTGCACACTATAAATAAGAGGAAATCCCATATAATGAGGGATGCCTCCTTTATTTTTAAACATTCTTGTCCTTTTGGCATTTACTTCTCTCATTTTATTCTCTCTACAAGTCTCAAACAACCTTTAAAATTCTTCACTCATTATCTCGATTCATATACAAGTTTCCCACGTAAACAAATTCATTTGTTGAGCCGAGGTAGATTTTGGCATCAACAAATTAGTGCGTCTGTAGGAAAACTTACAAAAAACCAGTTAAAAGTGCTCGAAGGCTAAAAGTGAGTCAAAAACGTAATCAAAGTGAAAGAAATCTCTTACAAGTTTTGGAGACAAATGAGAGCATCGGAAGCAGGTGCTTTGTGACCTGCTCCAGATTCAGAAATAGAAGCCTGATGACGGCAAGTAGAGGCTATGGCCCAGGAAGTTAGACGGTTGCAAAAACAACAAAACCAACCGCCCCCACCACGCTACTTAAGTGAATCCTCACAGGAGAATTCCTCATGGAAAGCTGAAAACGTGGAGAGGACACCTCCAAGAGTCGATCCGCTAAGGGAATATATTAGGAGGGACTGAATTTCACACCCTTAGACAAGAAGGGCTCAATGCAACCTACCCCTAGTGCAAAAAAAAAAAGCTCCAGCCCCGATTAGCCCAGTTAGGGTAGTGCGTTCGATAGCCTAAGAGTATCCCTGGTTTTTTGGCCATTTTCCAAACTCAATGCTTCGATTAAGCAAATTTTGAACCTCCTAAAAAATGAGCCAATTCTGCCTAAGGCAAAACCCGTGAAGAAGCATTTGAGAAACTCAGATCAGTCAAAGTACTGCAAGTATCATAGAACACTAGGTCATAACATTGATGAGTGTAGGCCCGCAAATAGAAAATCAAAAGATTAATTCGAAGAGGATACCTAGGTGAATACAAGTAGCTAATCTTTAAGGCCTGGATTGTCCCCCAAGTAGACCTAAGGGGTCCATTGAGCTCAATCAGTATAACTTACGCTATAAACCTAAGACAACCATCAAGGGGCAGGTTCTAGCCGACTTCATAGCCGAGCTAACCTCATCATTCTATAGCCAGGGGTAGAAGAAACCCTGACTTGGGAGTTGTTTGTGGATGGATCCTCGACTTGCTCGACAGGTCAAGCCTCAAGGGCGAGAATTGTTCTCGTAAGCCCACCAGGGGATGTCACTACCAAGCACTCAGATTCAAGTTCCTAGCCATTAATAATAAAGCAAAGTACGAGTTTATACTAGCGGGACTCAACATGGCAAAATCGATGGGAATAAAAAATTGCTTATCAAAAGCTATTCCCAGTTTGTTGTCAACCAGACTAGCGGTGTATATAAGGTCAAAGGAGAAAGACTCTCCAAATACCAGAAAAAATTAAGCTCTAAACGTAGCGACCTAGAATGGTTCGAGATCTTGAGAATTCCAAAAGCTGAAAACAGACAAGTAGATGCTCTAACAAAGCTCTCAACAAGTAAAGAGGCCGCCGAATTGGGTAGCATTCCCATCGGCAAGCTCATGAACCCATCAATCGAGAGAATCGACGCTATATCAACGGAAATTGAGCAAGCTAACAATCGGATGGATCCTATTATCCAGTTCTTAAAGGAGAGAGTAGCTCTCCAGGAGTGGAGGCTAGGAAATTGAAACATCAGGCAACTAAGTTCATCGTGTTTGATGGAGTGGTGTACAAAAGGAGCTTCGCAGAACCTCTACTAAGATGCCTTGCTCCAACTGAAGCAAAAACCGTTCTGAAAGAAATTCACTCTAGCGTATGCAGCAATCGCTTAGGTGGATTGTCCTTAACTCACAAGGTCCTCAAGTAAAGATATTTTTGGCCAAGTGTAAGGAAAGATGCAATTGAATTTGCAAAGTCTTGTGACATGTGCCAAAGGTTAGCTCCACTCATCAGGAGCCCACCTGAAGAATTGACCTCGGTAACAGGACTCTGGCCCTTTGCTAAGTGAAGAGTGACCTCATAGGTCCATTTCTGAAAGGAAATGGAGGAACTTAGTTTGCTTTAGTGACAATTGATTACTTCACTAAATGGGTAAAAGCTGAAGTTCTAGCAACCATCACAAAATAGAAATTGATTGTTTATAGGTTTGGAGTACCTCATGCCATAGTCACAGATAATGGAAAAGAATTTGACAACTCCATATTCAGATCATTGTGTGAGGACTTAGGAATAAAAAACTTTTATTCCACTCCTTATCACCCGTAAGTAAATGGCAAGGTCAAAGCAATTAACAAAATCATTAAATATACTCTGAAGACCAGACTAGAAACTCTGAAAGGTACGTGGGCTGAGGAGCTACTTGCTGTCCTATGGTCACCTCGAACGACCTGCAAGACCGCGGCAGGTGCAACTTACTTCTCACTAACTTACGGAGCTGAGACAATGATCCCCATTGAGCTTGAAGTCCCAACTATGAGAGTTCTATGCGTTAACAAGAAAAGGAATAACAAGGTACTCAACAACGAACTCGACCTTCTTGAGGAAAGAAGAATTATGGCTAAAGTAAAAAATGCGGCCTGCAAACAAAAGTGTGCAAATTCTACAACTCCAAGGTCAAAATGCATATGTTCGAGGTTGGGGACCTAGTCCTTTGAAAGGTCTTCCTGTCATCTACGGAAGCAGCTTCGGGAACCTTTGGACCTATGTGGGAAAGATCTTAAGTGAGAAGAGTCATTTTTAATAGAGTATATGAGCTCAAAAATATAGAAAGAACCGAACTCATACACCTCTAGAATGCTGAACAATTGAAAAAGTATTATTAGTAGAAGATTGTCATCTTTTATTTCTTGCCTATCTAACAGGTCGTAATATAATTAACTCAAAAGCAAAGCTTTCAGTCCAAAATCATTGTTGCAATGACTTAACACATGTACTTATCAGATGAAATATAAACATTTTGCTTACACAGCGGCCTTTATTAAGCAACCTAACAACTACACGAGCCAGTGGTTAGTGTCCTAATAGTTTAAAGGGTTTCGCTATAACCGGCAACTTAACAAGTTGAATTCAAAATGATTTCAAATCTGCTTTGGTCAAACTTTACCAAGACTTTAAGAAGCAGCCTAAAACGTACAAGAACAAGCATGCTTAAGGATAAGGTCACCATTTTCAAGGTCTTACAAAAGTCATTAGGTTTGAATGCACTCGTGGCCTCTACTTTCATCCTACTAATTAAACCCAAACACGAAAATCAACAGGCTTACACCTCACTACATAAGACAACGATTAAACGAGCTTGTTTAAATTACATGAATTTGTTAAGTGTTACTTTAGTTTAAGTACAAATATCACAAGATCTGTGTCAAGGCTGAAGCTATTAACCAGTGAGCTTAGAGACTGTGCAAACTAAATTGATAAAAATAACAAAGTCACCAGCTGACACTTAAAGAAAACAAAAGCTTTTTCATTAACAAGACTTGTGAAAAAATAGAGCAAAAATAGCAAAATATAAAGGCTTCAAAGCCTAAGCTTCAGAAGCCGAGCCTTAAGGCGCTGAACCATCTGGAACTGAGCCTTTTAGAGCTGAGCTAGCGGGAGCAGTAGGGATCTAAGAAACCTGCGGAACATCATTAGCTATGAAAGGTCTCATCTGGAGCGGCCTCATCTTCTTCTTCACCAGAGCTCTCCAAACCATAGTCTTTTTTCATCTGAGCGACCTGGTCCTTAAAGAATCCTAGGTCATACTCGGGTTTTTTTTTCTCAACTTTAGAAATGATGTCTGGGGCGACCTCGTGAATATGCAATTTGAGTAGCTCTTGAACTCCTAAGAGGCCTTGTAGTTGGCCACAGCTTCCTCATACCCCACGAAGTCAGTGGCACAACCTCGCCGCTCTAGCTCTTGTTCGACCTAGTCGAGATTTGACCTCTCTATAGCCAACAAATTCTCCAGATCCTCGCTTTTCTTCTTTATTTTCTCTAGCTCAGTGATAAGTGTATTTTATATACAAAATACTTCTCTTAACTTATTCAATTTTATGTGTAATTGAGCAGATTTCTACCTAATTTGTGTTGTTATGGTTCATATAGGTGAAAATCTCAAATTTGGGTGATATTAAATGAAAAGGACGATTTTTGAACCAGATTGAGACCTTACATTCAAAATATAGCATCAATGTGTGATGGCATGAGAGTTTGGGGTAAAAAGATCAATGTCAACAAGTTTGAGGATAGATTGCACTTTGAGAGAACTTAGAAGAGACTATTTGGGTCGTATTTAAAGAGTTTAAGGTCCTTTGTGAAGTATTCAAGAAGTTTTGGACTTGTATAAATGAAGAAAAAAGTTGAAAAGGACCATTACTGAAAGAAAAAGTCAAATCAGGGACGTGCTGAAAGTAGGGCGCGGGTGGGCGCGGCAAGCAAACCGCCCCTACCCACGGCCTAGCCAATTTCTCTGCTGGGGACAGGTAGGCCGTGGCAAGCAAACCGCTCCCACCCGCCGTCCATAGCGGAAACGCGTTTGACGCATTTTTGGGCTTGTTTTTGATACAATTGAGGGTTCTAAGGCCTCTCCAACTATAAAAGAACGAAAATCTATCTGTAAAGGGGAGAAATGATCATAGAAAATCACTCTTGAGGGCTTGAAGGTTGAAGCGAAGGTTCGTGTGAAGATTGGAGAACGGAATTCTTCGTTCGATGCAAAAGTTTTCTTCACTATTCTTCATATTTTCTTTGCAAGAATCTGGTCATGTATTCAAACCCTATGAATTCTTATCTTAGGATTTCCTTTACTATGTGTAACTAATTTCAATTGTTGAGATAATCAATGAAGCAATAGACATGTTTTGATTGTGTTAATTCCATTCATGACTCTAATTGTTATTGCGTGCTTATTTTCTATTGTGATATGTATTCGTCTTTTATGAGCCTGATCAACTTGTAATTGTGTTTGTGAATTCGTGAGGAGACCGAGAGGTAAGTCACCAATTTAGCACTTCAATAGAAAACATGAATTCCATAGAAGATAGGGATATACTTTTATGATTTGTGAAGTCATAAAAATGGTTTTTTGTTCATTAATGCACTCGACTAGGTTGAAATTTCCATAGAGATATAGTGGATTTACTTAGTTGGCTAGGTTTGAATTTGCCCGAGAGGGGTTTTCAATTAAATTTGCGAAATTGGTTGTGAGTACGTGATGATGAATTATAATGAGTGGGATTGCATAATTGAAACGCCTGTTTATTGTAGATTCGTTAGTCTCAACGCCTTTATTCATATATTTCCTAGACATTAATTTGAGCGCTTTTTTACTTTTGAGTAGAAAAAGTATTTAGTTTAAATTTTAGCTTAAACAAACATCATTATTCTTGTGAAAACTTTTAATTTCCTTGTTCAATTGGTGTGAAATTAACTTAAGTGAAGTAGGTGACAACTTTCCCTGTGGGATCGATATTCAGGACTCATCTAGTCCTATAATACTTGAACGGTATCGTGCACTAGTGATTTTGCCTATCACTCGGCCTTGAGGTGGGGGAGTCCTTATCCCTGGAGACAACGAGGTCCTGCTCCTTGTCATGAACAGCCCTCTCAGCCTCCTTATGTGCCTTCGCCGCATTCTCAGACTTCTCATTTTCTCTAGCGCAGTTAGCATTGAACAGTCAGACTCGGTTCGCTATTTGGGTCCCCAAAATGGACATGCAGGCTGTTAAAGTAGCTGTAGAGTGGACGAGGTCAAGTGTCACAAGGGATTTGGAGTAGCCATCCTACTTTTTCGATATCCACAACAGGAGGGAACAACTTAGTCAAGTCAGCTTTCTGAGGTCTCCTCATCATGCTATAGCTGACTAGGGCCTTGGGCCACTTTACTTTTGAATTTTCCAGCCGGGCTCAGCTAGCTGGATGAGCAGGCAAAAGTAGGTCCTAAGCAACCTTGTCGAAGAGATTCCTCTCATGGTGTGGAGGCACAGCTTCCGTAGCTGTAGAACTTAGAGGAGTAGAGGACCGGACGTTATGGGAAGTCAAGTTGCGAAGGGTCTCCCATCGCTTAGGTGAGGGCTTTTGGATAATGATCGCAGAGTGATGGAGCTTCCTCTTTCCCGTGGTTTTCTCTTTCTCCTTCTTCTCTTGCTCTTTCTTCCTTAGAGACTCAGCGACCTCTGCAACGTTCTTCATTCTCTTTTTTCAGCCTAATTGATGGCTCACTTCTGCTATTTGGAAAGGTGTTTTTTTCCCTAAAAAAGATCAAAGTATCAGCACAGCAATTGGATGAGCCTAGCTCTGGAAAAGCTAGTTGAGACTTATAGTTGTTTGGGTTTCGAGGAATATACAATCTCTTTCTCTCATGGAGAGGCCGTACTTGATCAGCTTCTTCTCCTCAATCAGGTCACTCGCGTAACGGAAGTCCTCGTCAAGAGTTGCAATCTCCTTCAACTGCTCGGCAAAAAGTGAGGTCAACATCAAACCTCAGACGCTGCAAAGAGAGAAAATAGATTAATATTAGAACGGTTAGGTCAAAGATGGAGTGATCTGGACTAATACTCACCGTGATAGTTGTAAATAGTTTGAACCCAGACTTCCTCGTTGCCAGGTGGCCCCTAGGATAACCACTCTCCACCAGCCCAAAACCAGTGGTCTTTCCAGTCTGATACCGACTCAGGACACCCTCTTACCAAGTTTCCATAAAGGTGAACCCCACTAGTTTTGAGGCGAGCTGAAACGTAGTACCAGCCTTTTCCATCAAAGCTAGTTTTGAGGTTGTAGTAGGTCACAAAATCCACAGGCCGAAAGAAGTCGTACCCTTATCCTTCTACAGCACCAGGGGACTTATCAGGGTTTTCCATCCACTTGGAGGAACCTGGGTGGGAGTGACGTCCAAGTAGGCGAAAAACTTGGCCACCATGTAGGGAATGGGTAGCCTGAAACTAGCCTCAAACATGCGCACATTCACAGCCATACATCATACAGGGGGCAATGAACTCGCTCTCCCTCATAGGGCACCCATAACTCAACCTGCTCTGGGATCATATACTTCTGTCTAATTTCATGGAGGTCATTCTGCTTTAGTTAGGAACGAATATACTGAGCAACCCACTCCACTTCAGGTCTGACCACTAGAGGAGGTCATCCGCTAGGGCCTGCCGGAGCAGACCTGGGGTGTAGCCAATTCTGGCCATAGTAACCTCTGCTAGAGAGAGTGCCTGGAGAGGAACAGGGCTACATTACTGTGAGGTTGCTCCCTCGTCCTCCTTATCCCAGTTTATGTCATATTCCTCATTCTTCGAAACCCCTTCCTCTTCTGACTAATCAACCTGAACCTCTATTGGCTCAGATCTCCTGGAAGACACGACTTTTTCCCTATTAGATTCAGTCCAATCTTTGTTCACCACAACCTCTCCTTCTAAACGCTTTACCCTAGATTCTCTAGTACTGGCCATTGTTTAAGAAATCACAAGGCAGAAACAAATTTGTACCAAAAAAATCTCGGGTTTTGCAGAATCTTAAGAAAGAAAAAACTAAGGCTATTACCTTTTTTCAGTATTATCTTTTTTCACAAAAAGAAAGGCGAGCTGTAACTTGGGAGAAACTTTCAAAGAGACTCCTGAAAAGCATATAGAAATTGAGCTGGAAAAACAGGAAACTTGCAGAGAGAGTATGAAAATCTAGTGTGGAGAAAAAAATGAAATCAGAGGAGGATGGGATATTTATAGGTGAGAGGGAGATAAGGCGGTTTCTTCTTGGAAAGATAAGGGAGACGTCAATCATAAAGAGTGATTGACGGTTTCCCTTCCCTATGCCTGTGCACCACTCAGCAGCAGCCGCATGGTACACGTAGCTGAAGGATGGCCATTCAAATTTGAAATATCTGGCAGTAGTGTATGCGACAAACTCATGGGTTAGCAACCTTCAAGGGCATTTCTTCTCAGAGCTCAAAGCAATGCCCTTGACAGGGCATTTGTTTATACCAAGTATCAAGTCGCAGTCAGTAAGTTCCAAGTCAGAAACCTGGCTCACTAGGCCACGAGCTAGTGACCCTTCAGCCTGGATCCACAATTTGACGTGTCAGGACCTTGACAAGCTTAAGGTCTCGCTCTTTAGTTCGCTGATTGCAACCTTGACAAGCTTGAGGGCTTCAGGTCACGCACTGCGATCCCAATGACCCAGGTCGCTAGCGTAGCGACCTGGTGCACCTTTATCAATATACTTCTACAAACTCACTTCTACAGAGCCAGATTTCGAGGTCACTCGCCTGATGCAGGTTAGGCCACCTTGCAACCTCATAGGCAGTTTAACCTCAATGCAACTTGCATGCCAACTTGAGTGCATTATCACTTAAAAATTAATGTGACAACCACATTTAATGCAAAATGAATATGTGTCTTCCCCATATTGCAACTAGCTTGCACTTGGTCAAGAAATGCTGACACAAGTTCTAGTTAAATGTGCTTAGAAAGCCTCTCATTGGTCAAAGATTTAATGGATATAATCTTATATACCAATTTGCATACTATAAATAAGAGGAAATCCCACATAATAGGGGATGCTCCTTTCATTTTTGAGCAGTTTTGTCTTTTTGGCATTTACTTCTCTCATTTAATTCTCTCTACAAGTCTCCAACAACCTCTAAAATTCTTCACTCATTATCGAAACCAATTCAAATACAAGTTTTACGCGTAAACAAATTCGTTTGTTGAGCCGAGACATATTTTGGCATCAACATCATATATATTGTAAAAATTTATGAGTTATTTTTTTATTACTCTTATTTTGTTGCTACACAGTTGTTCTTACATAGTTACATAGATTTTGAAAATATAGATGGATGGGACGTTGGTTTCCTCTTGCTCTTTATATGGCGATTATATCGGTGTCTTTGCAAGTACAATTTTGAAAATTTGGAAGAAGAAAGCTATAGTTCCTTGAGGTTGATTACAAATTACAAATTTCTCATGTCAATAATTTTGGGTAACGCATAAAATAATACGTACTAATACTTTTTTTCGACTTTATTTTTTTCCGTGTACAGTTGTTTCATCCCAATAGTGTTCTGCACTGGAAGAGCTCTGATCCACATAGATATTACCAAATACTTAGAAAGATTGATTTTAGAATAGTGAAAAAGGAAAACATATCAATCTTTTTTTTTTTTTTTTTTGCTTCTTGAATAGAAGTTAAAAAACTTCATTACTTCATTTTTCAAGTTATCATGCATTTTTTTACTAATTATTTTATTTCATACAATGCACAGGTGTACAACTAGTTAAGAATAGTCGCTAATTAATAAAAAGTAGGGGATAAAAATGCAATAGAGATAAAAGTTTGTGGATATAAATTTCCTAAAATTTATGGAAATTGACTAGTTAAGAAGCCTGACGCTGCAAAAGGAGAAAAAGAAGAAAAAATGTATATATATACATAACTATCAAGTCACATTGGAGTTAACAAGTATTTAATTCTAGCTGCATCTAGTAGACTATGAAATGACATATACGTAAAATGTCAAATCTTCCAACAAAGTAGAGGGCCCGATTAGGTATTGAAAATAATGCTAATTTTCCCCAGAGCAGTTGAGAAATCAAAACCAAAATTTGCTTATAATTAGTAAAAAAACATAACATTAATTATGTTTGAATATTCTAAACAGTGTACTACTTTAATTATGTTTGAATATTTTATGCATGCGGTCGATAAAAACCTAATTTTTTTCTCAATAATTTGTTAAATGAATGTGCAATGTATTCAAACCATGTCATTGTCGAATTAGTTATTACTTATATCGTATTTAATCTCTCAAGTCATAAACATCTTCTTTTTGAAGATTCTTATCTACAATTTGGGTTCCAAGAATTACCCTCCATATCATTTTGATAGGTACGTTTATATTTTCACACCATTTAAAAAATCATAATAAATATTATATATTGCTACTACAAAAATTAGTTCTCACACCACAAATTAAACACTTCTTTTTTTATTTACTCAAACGTCCTTAAATAGAATTACATCAATAACCTTCATTTAAATGTGCTTTGCTGCATAAGTTTTTTTTTTTTTTTTTTGAATTTGCACACCATAGACAAAATTCATCCCCTTTTCCTCTTTTATCATCTTCTTCTTTTGTGGCAACTCTTGGTTTCAAACATGGCCGAACAATTGTCGATCCGGCTATGGAACCAAGGCCGAGTCCCTTACGGCACGTTCTCTAATCACAGACTGACATCACACATAACACACACTACATAACAGCATCTCATTGAAAACCGAGCTCCGCAAGGAACCTGACCCTGGTTCCTTAGAAATTTCTGAGCAATCGCTCTGAATCAATATTTGTGCCAATATAATGGCAAATGTGATAAATCATCCAAAATTTTTTTAAAAAAGAAAAAGTTAATGTAATCAAATAGATAAAACTGTAAAAAGGAAAAAGGAAAAAAAACAATGGAGAAAAGTGATCTGGAAAATATAATTCCGCCAGTAACCACAAATTAATTAGAGGAACACCACAATTTGGTCATTGGAGGAAACAGAAGAACAACGAATGCATTAGAGAAATATGAAAAGAGAAACCATCATGACCCAGAAAGAAGATTAACTCCTTTGATAAGTGGCTCGATATATGGTCTGACAAGAACTCAAGAGCAAAAATGGTGGGTGGTGGTAATGTGGTAGTGGCGCATGTGGAGCGAATCTATATTTTGAGAGCTAGAAACGTGCACCACAAATTTTTTTATTTTAATTGGATGTTATATTTTATCTTGCATAGGTTATCAATGTAAATTCGGCGCAGTTATTTATTTTATATTTTATATGTGGTGGGAGAATTAAATTCCATAATGGCAATATAATTACCTTAAATATTATTGGAAATATAAACTTTTCTTATTTTTCCCCCTAAAAGACACTCTAACTAAATTGTCATGAAATACTTCAAATATCATTGCAATTATATTCCAAACATTAATTATCCCACGGCGGAGATGGAATGCATGCTTAGTGTTTATTAATTCATTATTCTATTGAAAAATGAATTATTTATACAACTCACATTAAAATATGGGTTCTTTTGTCGGCTTATAAACAAATTATACTCTCAATAAGAAAACTTGCTCAAACTTTGGGACAAAGTAAAATGGAAAACAAGCCTATCAAAATAGGATGGAGTAGCTTGCATCTTGCATTACATCAAAACTTGGTTTTCTTATTATTTACAGATTAATAATGGTATGTAACACTAATGGCACTGAGCACCAGTCTATTTGGTAAAATATGTGGCATTAAATGATAAGTGGAGTTAAAAGACACTCATATATGACTTAATTGATTTAATTTATCATTTAATACCATGTGTATTGGTATTGAACGCTGGTATTATATAATATTACTTTTTACAAAACCACTTGTATCACTAGCTGTACAGATAGAATACTTGCTTCCAAGCCATAAATTCCAACCGCTAGATATTATGTGGAAATTTAATATTGGTGCCATATATATGATCGCCTAGTGGTAAAACTGGTGATACATGTAAGATTTTCTCTTGCTATTTAGTTGCTATATATTTCTCTTATTTTACGTTGCCGGTCAAAAGAAGGTAAATTTGGATCTTCTCACTCAACAAAAACAAATAAATGTAAAGCTGAGATAGACCATTTTTCACCCAATTCCCCATCACTTTTTTGTCCGACTTTGCTATTTGAACAGAAAAATTTACAAAGAGTTTAACAAAATAGATACATGACAAGATTACGTTTTCAACATCTCATCATATATCATCGCTTTTAAATAAATGATGATTAGATGCGTTTACATATCTATTTTGTTAAATTCTTTGTTTACTTTTTTGTCCAAATATAATTATTTCTTTTTTTTTTTTTTGCGTGACAAAATGTATGACAACGAATAAAAGATTGCCATATTATTTTCCACTTGGATTTGTTCTTTTTATTTATTATATTACATTGTTACTTGAAAGTAGCTTTTTCCCGAACTAATTTTTTACATTGGATTTTTCCTTGAAGTTAGAATCGCTCTTAAATATCAAAAAGCTTAAACTTGATCTTTACACTTTGCTATGTGTTACGCTTTATTCCAATTTTTTCCGCATAATCGCATATGCTTGTAACACAACATAAGTTTTTCTTAACCAATAATCTACTTAAAAATCGAGTTTTTATTCATTCAAAAGAGTGTTTTGTTCTCAATATTTTTCTTCCATTATAACTTCCTTTATCACCAATTTGACAATTACACAGTTAGACATATTTTTCCTAATTGGCATGCTTATCTCAGAAAAAATTAAGCCAATGTTTGGTAAGGATTTAAAAATAGGTGGGTTTTTAAATAGATTTAAAATTTAAATTTTATATAGGTGTCAAGATGTAATTGTATCATGTGAAAGGAATGATTAAAATGATATAAGAGTTTAAGTCAAATCAAATATGTAGTTAAATGTGGTGTTGTCATGTGTCTATAAATTAAAATTTAAATTGATTAATAAATTAGAAGTTTTTTTAAATGGTATCTAAACATTGTGGGTGAAAAAGACTTCGCCTTATGATGAGAAGGCCAGACATCAGTGTAGCTATAATCTCAATCTAATCTAATTAATCCCTATTTCCCGTCAAATAAAGGCAATATTTTTTTAGAGACGGAAAATGTCGTAATTTGGATTTTTAACGTATTTTATCTTGAGGTAAATTTAATAGATAGTCATTGAACTTTCAAATTGTAATTATTAACTCACTATATTTTAAATCATACTTCAATACTCACTGAACTTTCAATATAGTTCAGTATCCATCACTTGGTTACCTCCGTTTGTACATGTGGCTAACGGTGTTACACGCGTGGTTAACAGGAAATTTTCTAAGGAAACACCACATCTCTCCTTACGGAGCTCAAACTGTCACGTGACGCCTGAATCCCCCAACCCCAATGTTGTGTAACCACGTGGCAGTTTGAGCTCCGTAAAGGGAGAGATGTTGTTTCCATAGCTGGACCGTGATTAACAGTGTAAAGTATAGATTAATTTCACTCGCTAAATTTAAGAGTGAGATAATAAACACTCACTATACTTGAAAGTATAACTAACTACTCACTAAACTTTAAAGAAAAATTTTAGGGGGACATGAAAATGAGACATTATTAGGTGACATTCTATGTGACACACTTGTATTGGATGATTAAAAGGTAGCCGTATAATCATCACTTAATGAATGTTTGCCACATGAGAATGCCACCTAATAATGTCCCCTTTTCATGTCTCCCTAGAATTACTCAACTTTAAAAGTATAATCATCTACTCACTGAACTTCGAAATGTAATCTAACACTCACTGAACTTCTAATCTTTAACTATTTATTCACTGAATTTTAAAACGTAATTCAATACTCACCAAACTTTCAAAGTATAACTGCTTACTAAACATTGAATATAACAAGAATGAAACTTCTCGAACTTCCTCGTTGAACGTCTCGAGCCAAGTGTTTTATTCGTGTTACATTCAATGTACAGTAAGTAGTATTACTTTTAAAATTTAGTGAGTATTATATTACATTTTAAAGTTCAGTGAATAAAATGTTACAAATTAAAAGTTTAGTGAGTAGGTAGTTATGCTTTCAAAGTTCAGTGAGTAGTTGGTTATATTTTCAAAATTCAGTGAGTATTTACTAACACACTCTTAAGTTTAACGAGTGAAATTAGTCTATACTTTACACTATTAGTCACGTCCTGCAACACCGTTAACCATATGTGCAAATAGAGTTAATGAAGTCAAGGATGTTGAAACATGTTAAAAGTTTAATGAGTATTGTGTTACTTTTCAAAGTATAATGAGTTAAGAGTTACAATTTAAAAGTTCAGTGACTGTTTATTAAATTTATTATTTTATATTGCTATATATGTACAACTTTTTTGTAAGTACTCTTTCATTTTTTTTTTTTGGTAAATATATTTACAAACTGTATTATAACAGGACAAATACAAATAGATAAATGTTATACTATAGTATAGTGCAAATAAAATACAAACTCTCTATATAGTCAACCACAAACTACAATAAATCTAGAAAAATGCACATAAACATTGCCAAACTTGAGTCTCTACATACAGTTTTGAAAGGACAATGTTATGTTTAATATTCAAATGCCCACTTGCCAGTTGTCCAATTTTCTTTCATTGATTCTCGGCTTGGATGTCTCAATGACGTTAAGAGTCATGTCAATTTAACTACTTTGCATTGCATTTGCATTATTTATATACACCTGTCGACTCTCGAGAGTGAAATATCATGTCAGTTCGAGAAAAACATTTTCCAAAGTCAATTTTTGATATGAGTTGTACTATTTCACCAAAAAGACAGAAAGAAAATTCAATAAAAATTGACATATATCATAATTATATCTTTAATACGTTACATCACTTTTAAATTAATGATAATCATACAAGTCACATGTCTATTTTATTAAACTATTTATTTATTTATTCTTCTTTTGAGATACAAAGTGGCCATAGGGTAGGGTAGGATAGACGTATTCAAATATAATATCTTTTACTCGAAATGTGAACCACTTTTGTTTACTTATTTTTTTTTAACATAATAATTCATTTTATTTTGATAAAATATCATGTGGTCTTCATTTATGGATACCACATGCACAGGTAACACCTCCTATCGCACAATCAACATCCACGCATGTGAGTGTTAGTCTTCATAATTGAGACAACGTGGTTACTATACCAAAATTGTTCCTAAAGCATCTTCAATAATGCTCAATTTTGAGACAATGTGGATTGATAAATGAGAAGGACACATAAAATTTGATGAGTCCCTTATATTTCTTTTGATTTTTTTTTTTCAATTTTCATATGTTTAATCATTTTTTTCCATTTACTCTATTTTTTATCATTAATTGTTATGCCCAAATAATTTTCCCACGTCTATCCAAACATCCTACGCTATTTTATTATTATTTTATCCTTCATTTTCTCTCCATTCTTTTTCACTCTCTCCCGCCTCTTTTTCCATGCACATTTTTCTTTTTCTCTTCAATAAAAAAAAATCATCTCCCCTCTATGTATTTCCTTGACATCATTCCCATTCTACACCATTTCTGAACTTTGCATTGGAGGTGCCCGACAAACTCTCGCTTTAATTCTAGCTACTTCAAAACTCTCTTGCCTTGACGTTAGAAATTCAAGTTTTACGCTAAACTAGCTAGTATAATAATTAATTAATAATAGAAGATCTCAGTCTAATTATAAATTCACTATTTATTTTCTCCATAGAATTATTATGTAAAATTTTATTGGCGCTTTTTCAACACTATTCCATTTCGAGCTCAGGATCTAGTTCTCTTCAAATAGGTGACCACCATTTACGTACTCAAGTTAGACCTTGTGCATAGTTTAATAAACTAATGTGACATAAGTCATGCTGTAACTAAGTTATTGTTTAGTTTCTTTCTATGTTGTTTTTTCCTTTGGTTTATGTTAATTTTCTATCATGCCGGTGGCATTATAGCAGTACTATCAACTGGTATTTGAAAATTTTTGTCTAGTTTAGTTTCCACAAGACGTGTATGTAGTCTGGTTCAATTTATCTTAAATATTGAGTATAAAAAAGACGATTTTTAAAATATGAGATTTTAAACTAATTAAATTGAAAAAAAAATAAAACTAAATTGACGCAAATTATGATGAATACTATAATGCAAAATTGGTCAAAATTTTCTTTCAACTTATTTCTCCATAAATTTCATTCCAAGTCCCTCAACTTTTTCCATGTACCTCTATCATTTTTACTGATATGCTTTCTAGAGAGCTTAATGACTTGTTCACGAGAAATCCAGATATGGAATATCACTATAATATATTAATGGTCCTATTCCGATCGCTCACTTATCATTTGCAGATAACATTTCATTTTTGTTAATGGTCAAAAATCTGGTCTACAGAAGCTCAATATTTTTCTACAGGAATGCACTAATTGTTTTGGCCAGCTTATTAATCATTCCAAAAGCAGCTTCACAACGATTAAATTCAACATCAAAGGATTGTTAGTGAAGTAACTGGGTTTGGTAAGCAAGAACCACCTGTTACTTATTTGGGTATATTCCCATTCACAAGGGTCATAAGAAGATTATCCTTTTCGAAGATAGATAAAATTAGAAAAAGGCTTCTTGGAATCTAGTGGTGTGGAAGGTTAATCTTGATTAAACACGTACTTAATTTTATTTATTTATTTTTTTTGGGTGGGGGTGGGTTTCTTCTCAATTAAAACATATCCACTAGTCCAATTAGAAGAAAAGTTGTTTTACGTATTGTGAAGCTGGTATTGGTTGTCATTGGAAGGGGGATGTTAGTCTGGGATTTAGTTGATTGTAAGATTTGGTGGGATACTGGCATTAATTCAAATCTTAAAAAAACTTTATGGAGCTGGGTGCTAAATTGCGTTTTCGAATATCATAATATTTTTAGATTTCAAATAAACAATAAACTATTTTCATAAGAATATTTTTTACAAGAATGATTTTAAAATAATAAATTAAATAGTTGAAGAGTCGAGTTAAATACATATTTAGTCATTCAACTTATCCTTTTGTTTTTAAATCATTACTGATGTTTAACTTATTACCCTTTACTTATAAAACTTATAAATATATTACCAATCCATCACTAAACTTATAAAAGTGTCTCCCATCCATCACGAAGACAGATCTCGTTAGCTACATTTAATAAAGGCGATGACGTGACTTAACGGCAAAGTAACGTGGTTTAACAGCTCCGCCATGTAGTAAATGAAATACTTCTATAGTTATTGAACTATTCAAGATGTTACTGATTGGTCACTAAACTTACCTTTAAGTTACTAATCCATCATTAAATTTCAATGTGGTACTAGTTAGTTAGTAAACTTGCTGTTTAAGTTACTAAATCATCATTGAACTTTGACTATTACCCGTTAGTTATTGAATTTAAAAAATGAAATCAATATATAACATGTCATTCGTTTCTCGAACTGATGTTTATAATTTTGTTTCTTTTTTACATTGTTACTGTCTATTTTCATATTAATCACATTAACCACATCTCACAACCTCTTGAGTACTATTTTGATATAGATTGTAATTTTCCATGCTGGGTTAATTAATAAATTATGACAATCGCTTATACGACAATGACCAAAAAGTCTTAGAAAAAAAATATATTCGGAATTTATTATTTCGCTTTCATAGCCCAGTATAGAAAATTACAATCTAACTCAAAATGGTATTCGAGACGTTATGAGATGTGATTAATATGAAAAATAGACAGTAATATTGTAAAAAAAGAAAAAATTAAAAATATCAGTTCGAGAAACGAATGATACGTTATACGTTGATATTAATTTGTAACCAATGATGATTTAGTAACTTAAAGGCAAGTTTAGTAACCAACCAGTAACATGTTAAAGTTTAATGATGAATTAATAAATTAAAGGGAAGTTTAATGACTGATCAGTAACACATTGAATAGTTCAATGGCCAAAGAAATATTTTATTTGCCACGTGAAGGAGTAGTTAAGACACGTCACCTTGCCGTTAAACTACGTCATCTCCTCTATTAAATATAACTAACAGAATTTATCTTAGTGATGACACTTTTATACATTTAGTAATGAATAAGTAACATATTTATAAGTTCAGTGAGTAACGGGTAAAAAATTAAAGATCAGCGATGATTTAGAAATAGAAGAGGTTGAGTGACTAAATGTGTATTTAACTCTTGAAGAGTCAAATAAAAGTTAAACTCAAACAATCTAAATACATTTATGCAATAAATTAATAAAAGCCATATTTATTGCACAAGTAGTAAAGTTTACTTCATAATAAGAATAAGGAATCTATTGGGGATTTCGTTATAAAATCTTTCACTTTTATAGAATAATAATTATTTCAAATAAAAATGATTTGTGACCTATGAGGTGCCTCTCATAATAAATCAATTGTACCACAGTTAACGCTCCAATACATAGTCGTCTGGTCATTTTAGAGTTGCCACTAGATCGCCGTTACTTGCGTTCTCATATGTGTATGATATTTAATGTGACGTATTCCAAATACACCAAGCAAATCCATGCTCACTTCCCTCTATATAGTATACTATATGAACTCATAATCAATAAGGCTAATCATCAGCGTGCTCATGCCTTGCCAAGAGGAGTACATTGCCCCCTCCATATTTATTTCCGTCGTTGCCTCAAACACGGCTCAGGGGATTGTTGCCAAGAGCTTACCAATATCAATAAAGATGGTCTGGCCAATCATATCAACTGCTGGGTCTCAAAAATGCGTTCACTATATATACCTAGTCAGTCAGGCCACTTAGCCCCCAATATCCATAGGTGTACACTGCCCCAAATAAAGTATGTATACCTGGACGACCAATCCAAATTGCGGCATAACTACATAGGGATCATACAATCATCAATGGTTTCTCATGCTAATCATCTTCATGCTACATACATATTATGATCTCTATCATCATGCTTAATGGGTATATATGGCAAGCGTCACATTGTGCTCAATGACATATTTCCATTGTAACATATGTATATCGTGCCCAAGTATCTTCAGTTGTAGTGCATCGACTATTGTCAATACATATCCATGTAGTATCACATAATCATCACACATGGAATTTTCAATTATAGGACAATTTCAGTTATAGGATATGACCAATATATATTTCACGTTATTATATTATGACACGTAATACCGTTATTTTGTATTGTAGTTGAATCGTTACTTACCTCAATCCTTAGTTGACGATTAGTAGCCTTCTTCTATCTCACTTGCACCAACCCTTAACTTCATATATAAGTTATCTTCTCTACATTAGAATATGTAATATCATCATCTTCTATGCTATTAGTGCTAAAATATCATTATTGGACAAAACAAGAGTTCATAAAATTTAAAACAACTAGAACGATACATTTCATAGCTAATATTAAGGAAATCAACTCATAGCTATACCTACGAAGATTCTAATAGAGGCATAACCCATATCATATTGAAACTTGTTGACTTTTCGTGGATCTCAATTCCGAGCTCTACCCAAAATATTATGCGTGTTCCCGTGGAAAGTGTACATGCAGCCTCGAACTAAGCAGTCCACCGGTAAGGCTTGCGGTCAGCCGGCTAGCCACTTCTTACCTGGGAGGTCGACCGGCACTGAAAGGCGGCAACCTTCCCCCTTTTCCCTCATTTTCTCCCACCCTTCCCCACTCCATTTCCTCCAACACCCCCTCTTATATAGATTTTCAAGGGGACTACTAAGCAATTTATTTTGTAATTGCAGTTTTACCCAATTGTTTCACACATATTTTTCTTAGTTACTAAATTTAAATAAACTTCGAAAAATGTCTGAATAATTTTCTTAGGACATAGAAATATTCGTGAAAGTACATAAAAGATTCTAATCATGAAATAACTTATAAAATTCACAAATCTATAATAAAAATGTCTCGAGTTATAATTTCATAGAAATTTCTACATGCCTCGTAAAATTATAAAAATCATATTCATCAATAAATTTATTTTTGGGCGTTACATGGAATCTTCACATTAAGCGGATAATTGGTGGAATCCCACATTAATTAATCAATAAGAGATGTAATGTGAGTACATGCTTGGATTGCTGAGAAAATATCCGATACTCTAGGAGTACCTTATTAGTGTACTTTAGACCAATCAACATCTCATATATAAGTTCAAAGGTCTAAAAAATGAGGCCCAAAAGCTCACGCATGTGTTGCTCATTGTCCTGTAGTACCCTATTACGGTACTTTTGGAGTACCTGAATTTTTTTATGTATTGTTGTTATTCAAAAACTATTAATCATGTCTTAAAGTCCAATTTCTAGACATTCGTGCGGCAGTCTCTCTCTCTAGTTTTTTTTTTTTTAAACAGGGGGTTGTTGAAGATATAATATAACAAATAATATAAAATTAGCCCAATCTATCAGTTTAGACTTTTAGATTAAGTGGCTTTAACAATTCTACATGGTATCAAGGCAAATATTCTGGAATTGAATCTCCTCGCCACCCAATTAAAAATGGAAGGCATGCCGCTATTGGTGGAGCTTTTAGAAATTCCAGCGGGGCATTAATATTTGATTTTTATGAGTATTATGAGATATGTTCTATTATTATTGAAGCAAAGTTGCATGCTATCTTAACTGGCCTTAACCTGTGTTGGATGAATGTGAAGTATGGGTTGAATTAGATTCCTAGATTGCTTTGTATTTTTGTTTTTGTTCTAGTTATATTAATATGTCATTGGAAGATTCAACATCTGGTGGGAAACTAATGTTATGGTAAAGTAAATGGAATTCAGGATTTCTCATATTTGAAGGGAAGGCAATCAATTGGCTGACTACTTCGCAGGTAAAGGGATTATTACACACCATAAATGGCCAGGTTACTGTTGTTTATCAATTGGAGAGCAAGGCTAGAGGAATTTGTAATTTGTAATTTAGAGCAGTCTAATGTTTTTTTAAAGGTAAAGTTCATTACGTCCTCCTTATAAACACCCAATGTGACATTTTAAGTGCCACCCTCTCTCTCAAATGGAGGGGGTGGGATTCCTCTTATTTATGAGATGGGTCCCATCCCATGTAATACATTTTTTGGATAATTAAGGTCACTCTTCTTAATTAAACTTTTAAATGACTAACATATTAAGTTTTAGGCCAATAACTTCTAAATCAGATGACAAAAAAGCAGACAATTTCAGAGACCCCTACGCGTGTAAATGCCGCTCCGTAGTCTTGTCAACCAAGCACATGATTTAATAGTACTAATTAAAAAAATTAACAAATTAACAACTTAAAAGCTCCTATGAATTTGTTAAAATGATTTTATGATCTAGACATCATAAACCAATTATATTCCATATTTGATATTTTTATTGATTAATTGTTTATCATTATAAATCGTTTTTCTATAAAATATATTAGTTAATGAGTACTGATATAACTATTAGACTTACCAAGATTGTTACGAAATAATAAATGGCAAAATATATTGACACCACTATTTTTTTATAAATATACCACAGTTTAATTATATCTATAGTTCCTGAATATTATTTACTTTCATATTTATATCATCAACATTTTTGTTGTATTTTTCTTTTGCGACCTTCTATGTATTAGTATTTCTTGTTTTAAACAATAATTTTTCCCTTATTTTTTTGCCACCATACTTTTAAATTATCAAAAAAAAAAAAAATTAATTGCACATAACTAGTCCTTACAATTTATTAATTTAATATATTTGAGTCTCTTTCTTAACTAAATTTTTGTACATAAAGCTTTATCAAACACCAAATATACTAGTTAATGAAATTTTGGGAACAAAAAAGTAATGAAAAAAGTTAGCAATATAGATGCAATGATTGGTAAAAGTAAAGGTTATGAAATACAATTGAAATGTGATACTGTTATAAAAAAGTGTGGTGTCAATATAACCACTATAATAAGATTTTTTACTTGATGTATTTCAACTAAACTTGTGTTCAATCTATCTTTGATCCCTATATACGATTCATTCTATATAATGAACATGCATATGATTTTACGGTTTCTCTCTAATTTCTATCTTTTCATTTTTGTCCTCTATTATTTTTTGTTTTTAATTTATAACAATTTTGATTATCTTTAGTGGTCAAATTAAATCGGCTGAATTTTAATAACATATTTTTCTCATTTCCTAAATTTTAATAAACTTTGAAAAATATCTGAGTAATTTGCTTAGGGCATAGAAAAATTCGGCAAGTACATAGAAGATTCTAATCATGAAATAACTAATAAAATTCGCAAATCTATGATAAAAATGTCTCGACTGATAATTTCATAAATAATTCTACGTGCCTCTTAAGATTATAAAATTCATATCAATCAATAAATTTATTTTTGGGTGTTATGTGGAATCCCCACATTAAGTGGATAATCGGTAGAGGCAAGATTTCATTTGCTCATGATCAATGGCTTCCAAATGGTACTGTTCAGAAGTGTTGTTTAATTTCTTTCCGGTACTCCTATGTTATATGTTTTATAATTATTTTTTGAATGATGTGTGCGATGTGAATAAGCTCAGTGTTAACCTCAATAGTAGATATGTTATTATTGTGCTTCAGATTCCTATAATGGGAGGGGAGGATAAAATTATTTGGGATATGAGTTCTACTAGGGTTTTTACATTACAAAGTTTTATTAATTCATTGAGGACACTAAAGCCTTTACAGTTTTCTTTTAAACATATTTGGCATAAGAATGTCCCTCGTAAAATTTCTGGCTTTATTTTGAAGTTATGGAATCAGTGGATTCCCATTTATGATATTGTTCCTAAGAGATGTAATGTGAGTATATGCTTGTATTGTTCAGAAAATATCCTAGACTCCAGAAGTACCTTATTAGAATATTGCAGACCAATTAACAACTCATATATGAGTTCAAGGGTCTAAAAAATGAAGCCCAAAAACTCACGTGTGTGTTACTTATTGGTTTAAAGTACCATATTGCAGTGCTATTGGAGTACTTGATTTTTTTTTTTTTTTTTTTTTAAATGTATCGCTATTAGTGTAAAACTATTAAGGGTAATTTTCAATTCAAGTCCCCAATTTTTGTAACTTTGTATCAATTTTATCCTCGTTCTTTTTTCTTGGCCTATTAGGTCCCTAACCTTTCTCTGTTGGAAATGACATCACTCCGATGGTAAGTTCTAAAATGACATTATTATGTTCTGGCAGTGACGAAAGACAGCCGGGCAAATTTAGAATAAACTAAAGGTGTTAGTAGTAATTTTGATAGGAATTCATAATAGTTATGGAAAGGTTGAGGACAGAAGGTGTTAATAGGGAAGTAGCGCGACAATAAATAAAAAGTTAGGGGTCTCATATGCCCAAAAAAGGATAGAGACAAAATTATATAAAAATTAAAAGGTTAGAGGACCTATAATAGAAATAAAGAACTAAAGTTATAATAGTCATATTAATAGGGGTTAAGATGAAAATTGAAAGGTCAATGTACAAAAAGTGACTTTAGGGGACATAATACGATAAGAAATGAAAGGTTAAGAGCCTGAAAGGCTAAAAAAAATGATGATAAAATTGATATAAAGTTAAAAGACTAGGGACTTAGAGTGAAAATTACCCAACTATTAATCATGTCTTCATAGAAAGTCCAATTTCTAAACATATGTATGACAAATTTTTTTTTTCTTTTTTAGCAGGGATTGCTGAAGATATAGTATAATAAATAATATAAAATTGGCTCAATCTATTAATTTAAACTTTTAGATCAAGTAGACCTTAATAATTATATAGTATCAGAGTAGGCAAAGTTTCTGGAAGCAGATCTCTGTGCCACCCAATTAAAAATGGAAGGCAGGCCTGGTGGAGCTATTTGAAATTCCGACGGGGAATTAATATTTGATTTTTATGAGTATTATGAGCCATGTTCTATTATTATTGAGCAAAGGCTAGAGGAATTTGCAATTTGTAATTTGGAGCAGCCTAATTTTTGTTAAGGGGTAAGAATAATTCTAATTGGACTTTTGACAAAAAGTTTCACAAAGTTGACATGTGACTTCTATAATTGATGTTGATGTAAAAGTGATGTGTTGTATTTAAAAACAGAATCTGACTATGTGTTAATTTTATTAAATTTTTTATAAATTATTTTAACTATGTAGCATAACCCAAGGGTAAAGTTCATTACGTCGTTCTCATAAACACCCAATGTGACACCTTGCGTGCCACCCCCTCTCTCAAATGGAGGGGTGGGATCCATCTTATTTATGAGATGGGTCCCAGCCCACGTGATACATTTTATGTATAATTGAGGTTACTCTTGTTAATTAAACTTTTAAATAACTAACATAACAAGCTTTAGGCCAGTAACTTCTAAATCATATGACAAAAAGGCAGACACGCGTGTAAGTGTCGCTTCATAGTCTTGTCAACCAAGCACATGATTTAATAGTACTAATTTAAAAAATTAATAAATTAACAACTTAAAAGTTCCTACGAATTTTTTAAAAATGATTTTATGATCTAGACAACATAAACCAATTCTATTCGATATTTGAATTTTTTATTGATTAATTGTTCATAATATAAATCATTTTTCTATAAAATATATTAGATAATGAGTACTGATAACTATAGACTTACCAAGATTATTACGAAATAATAATATTTTTTACTTGAAGTATTTCAACTAAACTTGTGTTCTATCTTTGATCCCTATATACAAAGTGATTCATTCTATATAATGAACATATATACAATTTAATGGGTTCTCTCTAATTTCTATGATTTCATTTTCGTCCTCTATTATTTTTCTCTTTAATTTATAACAATTTTGATATCTTTAGTGGTCAAATTAAATCTACTGGACCTATCTAGACCCTAGCTACCCAAAAAGAAAAAAAAAAGAAAAAAAGGAAAAAATGAGAAAGAACGGAGATAAAATTCTTTATCTTAAAAATGTTGGACACGTTTCCGTAAAAAATGTTGGATACTTTTTTGCCAAATATACCTCTAGTTTTTTTTTTCTCTTTTTTAGTATGATGATAGAATTATAAATCTAGAATAAGTCCGTTCATAATAGATGACTAGTAGGTATCCCAAAACATCAGCTGTCTTATTTCTAACAAGTGGTTTTGTCCATGTACTTGTTTTGACAAATCAACCTTTCATCTTGTTTCTGATTGGACAACAATAAGTTTTTATTTATTTATAGATTTCCTTAAACACATTCTTATTTGAAAAATAAATAAATAAATAAATAAATTGAAGTTGAAAAGTCCAGTCCAGACATCAACATCTGGTGAAATCATGATCAAAACATATTTTTCATTTGCTTTAAGTAAAAGCAACAAATAGTTCCCTTTAAGTGGCCTTGCATGCCTTTCGATGAAAATGTCACGTCATATGGTTTTGGATTTTATCAATGCATTTCACGCGAACTACTTTTTAAGTCGTTGCAATTTTTTTGGGATCGGCTTCAACTTCCATCTCTCTATTAGAATTAGCGTGATGGATTCTTTATTTCTTTCATTAATTGTCAATATGTAGCTTTGAAAATCTAAATAATGTATATATGATGTCAATTTTAACTATTTAGTCTTAGTTATATACACTATTGATAGTGAAAGATTAATCTGATTCAGCCAGAACGTCCTCTTATATGATATATAGTATCACTTTTATTATAATGGAAATTAACATATCATCGTAAGACGGTAATTCTCTATAGCTCATAGAGATGTTCAGTCCAATAAAATTATAAATTCATATTTTATTGATATGTGTGTGTATATTGAGGAAAGTAATTCATCTTGAAAATCTAAGTCTGTCTTATCATTTATTAATATGGATTAAAAAACTATACATATTTATTATATATATCCCTAGAATTTTGTTCATACATGTTGTCACCTTAGAAACGTGATTCAGTTCTCTTCAAAATTATAAAACCCAACATATATGAGAACATTGGCTTACTAATTACAGTCTTGAGGATCCATTGATTACCAAAGAAAATGTAGTAATAATGGACAGAAAGGAGGCATTGCGTACATGATTTATGATAAAGTTATTCAATTTGAGACGTGTTAAACAAACACTGAGAGCTAGCCGCCTAGCCCCGTATATAGATAAGTGGGACCTATGTTATCACCCCCAAAAAAAAAAAGGGAAAAGAATCGAATGAATGGAGGATTGCCACCGACACCGAAGTCGAGAAACAAGCAATTATTCTTGCCTTTTGGACGTGGGCGATTGGAGTGTTATCAGGGAAAAAGTATTTCAGCAGACTCGATATTCTTGATAAATGAAAACAAAAAAAATACTGTGTGCAAGGGTCACAATTAAATAATAAACCGCGCTCGAGTATCCGCTTATTAGCAATCTCCATTTGTTTAAAATATGAGTTTGTTATTCCAAAAATACCAAAACTTTTCCATCATCAAGATGGGAAATTTAAGGTATAACGTGGAGTGGCACTTGTACATCTCAGAAATGTGTGGTTGAAATGAGAGGATGGGAACAAAAGTATGTCAAAGTTAAAAATTTAGGGATTCCTTTAGCTTTTGGATAAATTTCGGCAAAGTTCCCCAACCTTTGCATCCCATTTGCATATTCCTCTCCAACTTTTGAATCTGGAGTAGGAGACCCTAACCTTTGGAAATTGTTTATTTGAGTGGATGAATTTTATTTCATCATTAAGATGTTAGGGTCCATTTGATAACCAATAAAACAGGATCTTGTTTTAATTGAATTTTAATTTAAACTTACATTGTGTGGGATTATATAAAACTAGAGTGAAATTGACACATAATCTAGACGTGTAAGATAGACAATGTGTATGTGTCGGTGTTTATGAAGACTATTATTGTACACTGCTAGAGTATGATTTGAAGCAAAGAATAAGAACTTTCCACAAGGAATGCGAGAGGTGACATTACCTTCTGCCGGAGTAACGTGGCTTTGACATGCTGAAAAATTTACCACTGTACATTAATGAAATGAAATACTATATAACAACAATCAAATGAGATGCATTCATATATAAAATATTGGCAAGAATAATGATATTCATTAATGAATTGTATAAGTTAAGTCGAGTTGAGAGATCAGATCACTAGGTTACTCATACACGTTACACATACAGTCACTAGTTGATCCCCGTAAAAATAAATTCATCCCAAATATTATTGGACTTCGCACAATTTAGAAATTAGGGAACTTACAGGAGACTAAACTTATTACTATCTCCGTCCGACAAAGATATTCCCATTTTATTTTCATATAGATTAATAATATATAATTACTATTGTTGGAAATGTACAGTTAAAAATGTATTTCCTCATATACCCTTTGATTTATTTATTCACTCTAAATCTTATTTATTGTTGATTACTATACACATTAAATATAGATATTTTATAAAACTAAAAAGTTAAATAAGAAAAAGAGAATATAATTTGGGATGAATGAAAAAAGAATAAAGGGAGTAGTTGGCTGTATTCTACTACGGGAAGTTATGGCAAAGTCGCGTCGCTCATTAATTAACTAATTAATGGACAAACTTTGACCAATTCACTACCTGCTAACTTCACTTATTCAACGTTACTCCATTTCACGTAAACGTGTGTTCTAGGACTTAACTAATTATTATTCGTTGATCAAATCAAAATTGTTTTACTATTCTTTTTCAAATCAGCACAAAACTAATAATTTATGCAACTGATATTTGAAATTCTATCTTAAAAAATAAGGTCAACTTGTTAATAATTGAAATAATCCAGGCGACAAGATGGCGGGATTTTAGTTTAATATATCTCGTCAAATAATGATTTGTTTTGACAATGTTATTTTTTATGAAACCAAGAGTCCTAGTCTAGATTTACAAAGATGGATTGTTCATTTGAACTTTGAATATGTTTGACACCTATTCTAAATCAGTTTAAATCAAACTCGGTTTAAATTTTTGTCACATAGTATTATTATATTAATTTACTTTTTTCTAAAGTTACTTTTTACTTTTACTTCAGGTGACAGAAATTTAAATTAAAATTGATTTAGAATAGTTGCCGATGAGGGTTTTTTTTCTTCGAAAGTGTTAATTCCAGTTTAAAAGGTCAGATTTTTGCATGGGGTGGGCCCTAGTGATTTTCTAGTAGCCATGCAATAGTCTGCACGATTAGGTAAGCTGCTTATGCCAAACACGTCCAATTAGAGCTCTATAAATTGGCCTCAAATACATTGCATTCACCACGCACACTTTTTCTAGTTTCTATCCCGCAAAAGATTCTGTATGGCTAATTTTCCATCAATGGTCCTTTTCATTATCGTTATGCTGTTTATTCGCAGCTCGTCGGCCCAGCTTTCGACTAATTTCTACGACAAGACTTGTCCGAAGTTGTTTGCCACTGTGAAGTCGGGCGTTCAAGCAGCCGTGGCTAAGGAAAAACGCATGGGCGCTTCACTCCTCCGCCTCCACTTCCACGACTGCTTTGTTCAAGTAATTCTTCTTGTTTTTAATATATTCATTCGTTTAAAAATCCCGGACTCGATCACCACTAGGCTTGTTGTTAGCTCATTATAAATTTACCTTTATGTGAATTTGCATGTGAGTTAATTAGTCATGTGAGAGAAAAGGAGTAATATCTACTTTGAATGTTACAATTATTTGAAGATAATGAGTTAACGACTAGAAGCGTGATACAATATCCTAGAATAATTGCAACATCCATACGAGGTCGACTTGAAAGACGACTTGCGTGTAACTGCCTACTCACAAATGTCAGGATTTTCTATAGGAATAATGCAGGCTCTGTAATGTATAGACCACAGCTGTAAAAATGTAAGATATGTGAATTCTTATATTTTTACAATTGCAGTCTCCATAAAGTTGTTTTCATTGAAAAATTTTACTATTATCTACAATGTTGTTGCAGAATAGTTTTTGCTCAATCTACGCTTTTCTTCTAGGTATATGTAAATAATTTTTACATATGACATACTTGAAGAGTGGAATTGCAGAATATCAACAATATTTCGTGGGAAAAAAAATTATTTTGTGCACATCATCATCATCATCATCATCATCATTATTAATTAATGTTTGTTGGTGGTGTTATTATTTTATATACTCACCAACCGTACGTACTCTATATAAAGAAGAAATTCAATTATTTCCTTGATGTATGTTTTCAAATTATGCATATATATAACTCTGCGACATAACCAATCAAATTCTCACGGAGATTCCACTTGCCATCACTTTTCTTGTCACAATATATAAAGCAAAATTCTTGTTATGATTCGTTTTTTTTTAATTGCCGTACTTGTCGTGCAAAAGTTAAATGAATTCATCACAAGCTCATCAAGTAATTAAAAATTATATGAATATATGATTTATACTAACTATTTTTACAATTTCAATAGGGTTGTGATGCGTCGATTCTTTTGGATGACACTTCTACGTTCACTGGAGAGCAAACCGCTCGTCCCAACGTCAACTCCATCAGGGGATTTAATGTAATCAACAACATTAAATCCCAGGTCGAGGCTGTATGTCCAGGAGTTGTGTCATGTGCCGATATACTTACTATTGCTGCTCGTGATTCCGTCGTTGTTGTAAGTAATAATTCTTGATTATTACTTTAAAAAGAAACAAATATTGATATTCCCTTACAAAGATAGTCGGTATATGGGGTGTCTTCCCTTCCACTAATTTACACCTGGGTTCATGGATCACATGTTGGGACTGAGGGTCTTGTACATGTGAATAAAATTAGTAGTCAGAAAGATACCACATTCGCCGAGTGTCTTTGTTGCCTATAATAATATATTATTATCTATTTAATTTATATATAGCTTTGTACAATTACTACTCATTTCCCAATACTATTAACCTGAAGCTTGGAGGACCTGGCTGGAAAGTGAAACTTGGGAGGAGAGACTCAAAATCAGCAAGCTTAGCAGCTGCAAATAGTGGTGTAATTCCACCTCCAACTGCTAGTCTAAGCCAACTCATAAATAGGTTTCAAGACAGAGGCCTTTCCACCAAGGATATGGTTGTTCTATCAGGTAATTTCTTAATTATAATTAGATGGATTACAGTTACAAGTAATTTTCTCTTTAAAAGCATATGCATCCATATGGACAAGATTAATTAAATAATAATAATAAGATTTAATAATGAGTCAAGCAGTAATTATTGATGATAATTTTGTAATATTTGTTGAAAAGTTGGTCTATGCAAATTTGTTTTTACCACTCCAATCGATTATTTAAGCCGAATACACGAGTGAATTATGAATTATTGATTTCAAGGACGATTATCTAAATTTATAATGAACATAAAAAATTAATCGTTATCATAAAATAATTTGCACCTTAATATATATGTGTGTGTATATATATATATATATATATATATATATTGTTAACAAAGCTTAACTAATATGTTAAAATATATGTACCTAGGTCCATTACTAAGTTAAAATAATATTTTTTTCCTTATAAATTGAAAATGTTATAATTATTTAGTTTAAATTACTAACCTGCTACTTGCCTCTAAAATTCCTAGCTTTGACCAACAAAGATATTTATTTTAATGAATGTTTAATTTAATACTTATAACTAACTAAATAAATAATAATATACAAAAAATTAAAAACTAACTAAATAAATAATAATACACAAAAAAAATCTTGTATTTATGGCCTGTCTCATAGAGGTGTATGGGTGTATGCCACGTGAGTGCATGGAAGTATAGATGTACTTGCATGAGACATGAGGTGTTGTAGTGCCGTAAAATTATAAAACTATTGTACGCATATATAATATCAAAATTTTGTCCCACGTATAGACTCATATAGGAAGGGGAAATAATATAATAATCTAATATGTGTGGTATTTAAATGGTGCTAGCGGTATACTTGGCATGAATTTGGGCACACCCTCAGCCCCGCTGTCTACACCGTCTTAGTGCCAACTGATGTAACATGTCCAAATGCATACATTTGAAATTATATCATTTCCTTGGAGGAAGTTACTACATTAACATCCTTACATTATTGGCATGTACAATTTTAGTATATTCTTTTATACTTAACCAAATTGCACTCTACTTATTTCATAGTCAGTGAAAGGGATATGGTCAAAGAATATATAGTAGATGAAGAAAAATGTGGCAAACTGCTATATGATAAATTTTATTAATATCATTGTCACTTAAAACGTCATAACATAAAGTTAAAAATATTCATTCCATTTTTAAACTGGTTTGAAATAATTATACAGCTGCGCACACGATCGGGCAAGCAAGGTGTACGGTCTTTAGAAATCGCATCTACAATGAGACCAACATCGACCCTTCCTTTGCTCGCCTAAGGCAAGGAAGCTGCCCAAGAACTGTTGGCTCGGGGGACAACAATTTGGCACCTCTTGACGTCCTAACGCCAAATGCCTTCGACAATAAATACTTCAAAAACCTAATAAACAAGAAAGGGCTTTTGCACACTGATCAGATTTTGTACAATGGTGGACCCACAGATTCACTTATTGAATCCTACAACAAAAACCCTGAAGCTTTCTTCTCTGATTTTGTTGCTGCCATGATAAGAATGGGGGATATTACTCCTCTCACAGGGTCAAGAGGAGAGATAAGGAAAGATTGCAGAAGGCCAAATTAATTGAAGTCTCAAAAATAAATTGTATTTGTGAAAGAATAAAAGCTCTTTAGGTACAAATAGTATACATTTATTGCTATTGGGTGCTATTAGATGGAAAATTTCCCGTACTCGTACTCCTGGCAAATGAAGTGAGACTGTCGTCTTGTCAGTCTCGTATATATGATGTATATCAAACATGCACCTAAAGGTTTCCAATTATTAACAAAAACATGGATTGTTGTGTTTTAAGTTGATTTTGCAACTTTTGTTTCCTTGTAATGTTACAACTTACCAAGTCAAGACTTGCTTTATATATATATATGTTGCTTTATATATATATATATATATGTGTTGGTTAATGAGTGACAAAGGACAAGTAACCTCTCCAGTTTTTATTTGTTATATTACTGCTATTTTAATGTCTACAAATCGCTTGAAGTTTAGAATTTATTTAATCAATTAATGTTGAGCTTGTATCAAATTTATATAGAATTAAATTTGGAGTCAAAATATTAATTCAGTAAAAGTTTTAATTCAGCAAATAGTTTTAGAAATGAGAAAATATTTGCTCCTAAATATAACTGAGAAAAATAATTACACATTTAATGGATATGTGGGAAAATATAGTTATATTGGAAACTAAAACGGGTTTGTTAATGCAATCATTATTAAAAAATTATTAAGCAGCCATGCATCGTGAGTACAAATTGACAGCAGATACAATGAGGCAGGAATGAGAAAGCAAACAAAAAGGTTGCTTGTATGTTGGCTTCTAGTGTCGGTGGATTGACTTTGAGATGGATTGGAGCGAATCGGTGAAAAGATAATTCTAATATTTGGGAACGTGACATAAAATCTTCTACCATAAAATTGACTTTACAAAGTGTTGATCTGTAAAAAATTAATTAGAATGATAGAATATCTATGATAAGAAATAAAAGTGAAGATTGTCTGGTGCCAACAAGGAAAGAAAAAAGGGGAAAAAAATTGAAGATTGTCAGTTTTGACCGACTCTGATTATTCTAGCAAAACAATGGGCTATATTTGAAAAAGAGAATTATATGACTTGAGCATAGATAATGGATATTTTATACATACATATATATATATATATATATTAGAGATTTTTAGAATTAATTTCATAATAATTAGTTTTTTCACTTGTGCGTTATACGAAAAGATAATACCAAATAATATAAGTCATTCAAGAGGAGTAAACTTTATTACTCAAAAATAATTAAAGCTATAATCTTATGTCGTTTATGTGTGAGTACAGGACAACAATATATGTGCTGTCGTACGTACTATGAAATTGTAAATTAATAGAGGTTAAAATAGAGTGAATGGAGTAAAAATCCTTCGCATAAAACCACAATAAGTACAATTCAAATATAATAACTTACTAAATGAATAATAAAAAAATAATAGTATGGAAATAAACATACTAACTTAACAAAGTAAATAATATATATTACATCCGATAAGCTTAACTTGAATCGATAATGAAAGATAATATATGCATATTTCTCAAATCGATTAAATTAAAAACAAACTGATATACAGTTGGATAAAAATAAATTAAAGAATTTGAATTATTACTCATAGAACGACTTATATTTTAAATTCTAACGAATGAAACATAAAGATAATAGTAATAAAACTATTTAAATAGATGTCTTGATAATACATAAACTCCATAAAAGACTTGACTAGATAGCGGGAGCAAAACACAAACTTTGGCTCAAAATAAAATGGGAAAAACACAAATATACACAGTAGATAGATTCAAATGCCCAAAATTCATTATTAGCAGTGACAAAGCTGCTGCTTTAATTTGTCTCGTCGAGCTGCCCCAAAAGCGTATATAATGGGTTGAAAACGGACATTGTATGCGAAAATTATTTTCGTTTCTTCGAACACAAACGATTGAACTTGTCTTTAAAAAAAAAAAAAGAAGAGGAAGAGTTGATTGCAAACGAATTCGATGTGATTGACTTAATTACGGAGCCGAGACTTATGCTAGAAATAGACGGAAACTTTAATTTTAGAATAAGAAGAATTATGAGAATATTAATGTTGTTAAATATATCTAATTAATAAATTAAACAAAGTGTATTAACTATGAAAAAAATCAAATGACAAAGATCTTTAAGAGAAATATTAAATAATAAAGATGAGATATCAGTTTTAGTGAATGAAAAAGAGCGGGAAAAACAAAAATGACAATGACTCTACTTTTATGTATATTATAATTATAATTATAATTGTAATTATGCTTAGAATAATATATAGATAGATTTGAAAAATTGACTGATTAAATATTCGGGTGATTATTTTATTGCCTTTGTTATCTTAATCTTACGAGATATAGGTGATAGTGCTATTTTGTTAACCGGGGGGAAAAATTAGGGATGACAATGTGTTTACCCTGTCCCGTCCTTGTCCCCGATCCCCGATTGAATTGGGCCGGGTTGGGTTTGGGCCGGGATCAGAAAATCCCCGTTAACCACCCCGGTTTCTTTTCTTTTTTTTTCTTTTTTTTTTTTTAAAACAGCCTTCTAACAAGTAGGGATGACAATTTGACCCGACCCGCCCAGATACCCACGGTGTCCCGAACCGAATAGGGTAGAAAAATACTGCCCTAGGGGTTGGCGGGGTGGATCATGGTGAGATCCGACGCCCCGCGAAGGGTCGCCGGTGGGGGCGGGTCGAGGTCTGCCCGATCCACGTCGATCCGCTTATTTTTTTTTAAAAAAGGAAGAAACACTTACAAAACCCCAAATTTTATTTTAAAAAAATTCTTTAAGGATGGTTGCTAACTTTCTATAGCATAGGCATCCCAGAAATCATCACCAAATCCTTAAAAAAAAGAAAAAGAAAAAGAAAAAATCTAAACGGGGCAGCAAACAAGGCAATTTTGCCTCCCTGAAGTGCCCCGACCCGAAATAATCAGGGCAGCGGGGCGGGGGGACGGAAAATCTAAACAAGGTGGGTCCAGGCCGATCTGTCCCGAATCCGCCCCGTTGCCATCACTACTAACAAGTAACTATTAATTGTGTGTCATTTCTCTACATAAAAACAAAAGGAGAAAATGTCTTCAAAATGTGCAAATCATTTACGAGTTTATGGACACTTTTTGCCCAACACTTTGCCCTGGTTGACACAGTTGTGAGATAATTATGAGATAATTAAACAAGTTATGACCTTCAATTGATAAAGTAGAAAGGGTAGAAAAAGTATAATTTTAACAAAGAAATATATTCTTTTCTTTACTATTTTATAATTTCAAAAATGTTTTTCCCAGTAATAGTTAACTTTTCAAGAAATATATTATGGAAAAATAAGTGTGAATCAAACCTTTTTCATTCATCACTTTATTTCAAATCAAGCAAGTTATTATTATAATGATTATACAAATATAGGTGTACTAGATTGGAATTTTCTGTATCTCTCCAAGTAAATAACACTGTAAAATTGTTAATCATTAATCCACAATTAAAAATACAAAACATATTCACATATATATGTTGGAAAATAGTATTCAAATAGAGACGTTAGAGTAACAGCAGAAAGGGTAGCTTCAGCTTCTTTGTTCTTCATAGAACCCCTCAGACCCTTCTCTAAACAACGGGATAAAATTCATTTATTTATTGAAATTTAAAACTACTCAAAAGATTAAAAGAACTAACAAGTAAGAAACAAATTATAATAAAAACCGTGTCGTTGATAAGGGGGAAGGAGCGGTGGCCGGAGTTCAGCATGGTCGATGGAAGAGACAGTAGGAGGCGGCCGCAGCTGTCATCGTCAGAGAGGGGAGAAGAAGTGGTGGTTGAAATTCAGCTTATAGAAGAGACAGTAGGGAGCACAAGGGCGGCTGCGGCTGTTCTACTGTGGCTTGGGATAGGAAAGCGAAATAGCAAATGATATAATTAGGGTTCGTGTCTAAGAGTGAAGAATGAATATGAAAAACGAGATCTGAATTCTGATTGCTGTTTCTTTAATATTTTTGTGATTCAACTTCAATTTTAAGTTATTAAAATTATATTGCAACTATATTACTAAGTGAGAGAACAACAGGAACGGTGAAGGTTTGGGTTAAGTTAAATGTGGATGAGGCTTCGACTTCTATCGTCATATAAGAATTTTTTTAATTAAATAAGTTAAGAATTCACAAACCGGGTTTTGGGGCGGGTTCAGGGCAGGGGAACGAAAACCCATCGTTCCCCCGTCCCGATGGTGGTTTGGGACACAATTTTGTGCCCCGTCCCCGCCCCATTAAGGAACAACGGGTTTTCAGGTTAATGCTACCATCCCGAGAAAAAAATGAAGAGAGAAGAAAACTTTGACCGGTAAATGAGATTTCTATATATTACTTCACTAGAGGCATTACTAAAATGTAGAAGTGAAGTGTATTATGAGTAGTGATAGTGTTGTTTTGGCAAAGTCTAAAAACCTCTTTGGTATTACGCTTGAAGAAATCATAGTAAGAGGAATTGACAATCCTATTCTAGGATGGATGATGTTTGCGCGAGAATTAGGGCTGGAATTATAACCGACAACCCTACAAACCAACCTGACTGAAAGATGATGTTTGTGTGAGAATTAGGGTTGGAATTATAACCGACAACCCGAAAAACCAACCAGACCGAAACAGACTTGGTTTGGCTCGGGTTTGTACACATATCGGGTCGGTTATTGGGTTGGGGGTTGCAACCCCAAGTTAAACCTGTTCAACCAGATGCACTTAAACCCGTGTCGGGTCAAACCGACAGAACTGTTTCTTTTAATTTTTTTTAATTAAAATTAGAACATGTTTTTAGGATACAAAACACTAATTGCAAATATGCTATCCATTTTGCATTAGTTTTTCCACTCATTTGAGACATAAACAAGATGAGAAAAACGCTAAATGAAATTTCAAGCCGTCATCGTTTGCTACCTCTAAGTTCTTGATTCATGTCCCAAGGCTCCAACTTTGACTTTAACCTCGACTCCACTAGTGACGTGGTTTAACAGCTCCGCCACTTGGTAAATGAAATACTTCTATCATCATTGAACTATTCAAGGTGTTACTAATTGGTTATTAAACTTACCTTTAAGTTACTAATCCATCATTAAATTTAGCATGATATGGTTGGTCAGTAAACTTGCCTTTAAGTTACTAAATTATCATTGAACTCTGATGTGTTACCAGTTAATAACTGAATTAAAAAAATGAAATCAATGTATAACATGTCATTTGCTTCCCAAACTGATATTTATAATTTTTTTCTTTTTTACAATATTACTATCTATTTTTTATATTAACCACATCTCACAACGTCTTGAGTATTATTTTGATATAGATTGTAATTTTCCATGCTGCGTTAATTAATAAATTATGACAATCACTTATACGACAATGACCAAAAAGTCCTAGAAAGAGAACACATTCGAAATTTATTACTAAGCTAGCATAACCCAGTATAGAAAATTACAATCTATCTCAAAATGGCACTCGAGACGTCCTGAGATGTGGTTAATATGAAAAATAGACAGTAATATTTTAAGAAAGAAAAAAATTACAAATAGACAATAATGGGTTAAAGTCTAATGACAAATTAGTAAATTAAAGGTAAGTTTAATGACCAATCAGTAACACCTTGAATACTTCAATGGCCATAGAAGTATTTTAGTTGCCACGTTGAGGAATAGTAATGCCACACCCCACAAAATTTTCCATTATTATTGTTATTATTATTTATATTAAAGAGCGGAAGCGTTTGAGTTTAATTTCCCTTTTTTTGTACAATTAGTAGGGACGAGACTTACAAAACAAACACTTACCATGACATTATTTAAATTTAGAAAGGTTTAAAGAACACAAAGTGTTACATAAATATTTCCCTTACTAACTTAGCCAAGAAAAACTTTTTCCATTGACATACTTACCAATACAAAAAATACTAGACTCAAGTATAGTTCTTAGGTACATTATAGCCAAAATATATCTTATAACTCCAAAGATATGTCTTTTTCTACATGCAAAATCCACTTTCACCCACGAGCATGCTCTGGTCCTTGGCTTGCTTAGCTAATATCTTGCTTTCACTATCTACAAAATGGTAGAAAATAGAGGAGTGTGTACAACGTACTCAGTGAGTAACAAAATACGTTGATTCACCTTTTGTTTAAGGAATGCATTTTCAAAGAAACCATGTAACATCACAAAGCCTTTGAATGCATGAAAGGGCCCTATCACTAGTTACTACTACCTGTAGTGCGCACGTGATTCAATATCAATTCAAAATGGCCAATATCACATAGCACCGCCATAATACCACAAAGAATACCACATAGCCAAAATGACCAAGACAACATAGCAAAGTCATATTCCACAAAGTAATTCAAAAAGGGTAGGGCGTTAACTAATGATACTATTGTAACAAACCAATTTCTTTGCGTAATGACAATGCCCCAAAATCTTAATTGTTTTGTGTAATGACAATGGATCGAAATTTCATACATGTTTTGTTACTCACCTCAAAGATTTGTTAAAGATTCCTTTAATTCTAATTGGAAAATACCTTCCAAACCTTGCCCTTTAAGTAATGATTTTCCTATATATGGGAAGGGACTCTTTTCAAGTAGTAAATAGGTGTTTTGGTGGGGTTTTGATATTGTTTTACCTCCTTTGGTTATTTTGGACGAATTTTAGATAAGAATTGAAAAGTTGGGGAGCAACTTGGTGTTTTCTTTAGTTTGGGCCCTTTTTATAGTTGCCAAGACTTAATTGTTTTTAAATGTTAATTGGAATCAATAATTTACAAAACTACCAAGTGTCTTATACACTTGGCAATAACAAGTTTATTAATTATAAAAAAATGTCATAAGCCTTGACACTTGGCAACATCAACCCCATTTATTCATTGCAAAAATAACACGTCTTTATACTTGGGATTTTTAGAAATTACAAAGTAACAAGTGTTTCCTACTTTTAACAAATTTAGCAATATATATTTAAGGAATAACTTTGCCAATCCTTATTCATTTATTTGAGTAAAGACTTTCAATTCTTAGTATATAAATGATGAAAACTTCAAGTGCTTATTCCTATAGTTTTCAAAGTGCTTATCATATTGCGTAATTTATTGTTAAATTTTTACAAGATGTTACAATCTCCTCCCTCCTTTTTATGAATTTCATCCTCAAAACTCCATAACTATTATTTTCATGAGCATAATCATATTGATACTATTTTCAAAGGCATAGTATTGGACTTAGAGGAGTAGGGATTATACCTATAATATTCTGGACTAAGGTAATGCTCCTCTAGTAGGATTGTTCTGTTTGGATTTGTTAGGACAATTTATGATCACATGTCCTTCTTGTCTGCACCCGTAGCATACTCTTGGTCATTTCTTACAGGGCCATTATGCCATGTATTACATGTTGGGCACTTGCTTGTATTATTTGATTCTTCCTCTGAGTTGAGTCTTTTAGCATTTGACTGATTTTTAAACTTTTTTCTATCTCGGTTATTTCTATTGTCCCCATTAAGGTTAGGTTCTCAAAATTCTCTAACTCTAGTGATGTTGGCTTCAACTTGTTCGACTAATAAGGCCCGCTCCACAATAGCTAAAAAATTTAAGCTTGCATTGATTGACATCAACACATCTCTAGCTAATTCGGGTTTCAATCCTTCTATAAATCGATTGATTTTCAATTGCGGGTTCCCCAACATATGAGTTGCAAACCTAGATAATTCTTCAAACCTTTAACATATTCGGTCATAGTCATCTGTTTTTGCCTCAAATGAATAAACTCATTTAACTTCTGATTTCTAGCTGTTGAAGAGAAATACTTAGTGCAGAATTTTTCGCAAAATTCCTCCCAAGTTAAATTTTCAGCTTCTCCTATACTGATTAAAGTGTCCCATCAGTAGCCTACACTTCTCCTTAGCATAAAATCACACAATTTACTTTCTCATGATTGGGGATATGTGCATAAGAGAACTTTCTTTCCATAGTTCGAATCCAATTTTCAACTTCAATTGGATCCTTAGCTTCCTGAAAAATTGGAGGTTTAAGTCGACGAAATCATTCTGTTGCATTATATCTTTCCTCCCTATCATGTGATGATTCACCATTCGAATTTTGTTGAAGAAGTGACTCAATTTGACGGGCTTGTTGATTTGCCAACTGAGTCAATCGTTCTATGGTGTTGTTTTCGTCTTGAGACATGTTTCTTTACATGTTCATAAGGTTAATTATTACTCAAATTTTGGCATTGTAGACTAGACATATTAAATTCTTAGCAAATCATGTCCTTAAATTAAATTTCTTGAATATATATTTAAATTTCACATAGCATGAGATATTTATTTATTCCTTCATTACCCAAAAATATTTTGCTTTAAAGGTTAAAATTTAATCTATGTCAAAAGCCTAAAGAAATCTTCTTAGTTGAAATAAGGATCATTTAGGTGGAAGAAATAGAATTGGAGGCCTAAAATATCATAAATAAATCTTTTGAATCAATCTACAATAACCTAAAAAGTTTAACGACATTTAGTGCAATTTTTGGGAAAAAATCTGCACCAATCCACCGCCTTTAGGCTCAGGGCGGGCACATCCTGGCCGCCCCGGCCATTCTATTTTTGTAGCAAAAAAATTATTATTTTTTTAATGCCATGCGGCCACAGTATGCATCCATGTGGCCACATCGTTGGCCGGGCAAAAACAAAACGTTCGGTGCGGCTGCCCTATTGAAGCAGGGCGTCCCCACCCAAAAAAACAGCATACATCCTTCATTTCTTGGCATTTTTCTGCTCATTTTTCCAGGTGACCCTTGGAACTTCACTCTAATACCACTCTTGTCACACCCCTACAAATTTTTCCATTATTATTGTTATTATTATTTATATTAAAGAGTAGAAGCGTTTGAGTTTAATTTCATTTTTTTGTATAATTAGTGGGGACAGGACTTATAAAATAAACACTGAGCACGACTTTATTTAAATTTAGAAAGGTTCAAAGAACACAAAAGGGTTACATAAATATTTCCTTTATTAACTTAGCCAAACAAGATTTTTTCCATTAACATACTTATCGATATAAAAAGTACTAGATTCAAGTATAGTTCTTAGGTACATTTATAGCCAAAATATATCTTATGACTCCAAAGATGTGTCTCCTTCTACACGCAAAATCCACTTTGGCTTGCTTGGCTAATATCTTGCTTCCACTATCTACAAAATGGTAGAAAGCAGAGGAGTGAGTACAACGTACTCAGTGAGTAACAAAATACGTTGATTCAACTTTTGTTTAAGGAATGCATTTTCAAAGAAACTATGTAACCTCACAAAGCCTTTGAATGCACGAAAGGGCCCTATCACGAGTTAACTATTACCCGTAGTGCGCACATGATTTAATATCAATTCAAAATGGCTAAGATCATATAGCATAGCCATAATACCACAAAGAATACTACATTGCTAAAATGACCAAGACCACATAGCAAGGTCATATTCCACAAAGTAATTCAAAAAAGGGTAGGGCGTTAACTAATGATACTATTGTAATAAACCAATTTCTTTGCGTAATGACAATGCCCCAAAATCCCAATTGTTTTGTGTAATGACAATGCATCGAAATTTCATATATGTTTTGTTACTCACCTCAAAGATTTGTTAAAGATTCCTTTAATTCTAACTGGAAAATACCTTCAAAACCTCACCCTTTAAGCTATGATTTTCCTATATATGGGAAGGGACTCTTTTCAAGTAGTAAATAGGTGTTTTGGTAGGGTTTTGATATTGTTTTACCTCATTTGGTTATTTTGGACGAATTTTAGATAAAGAGTGGGGGAGCAACTTGGTGTTTTCTTTAGTTTGGGCCCTTTTTGTAGTTGCCATGATTTAATTGTTTTTAAAGGTTAATTGGAATCCATAATTACAAAACTACCAAGTGTCTTATACACTTGGCAATAAAAGTTTATTAATTATAAAAAAATGTCCTGGGCCTTGACACTTTGCAAGATCAACCCCATTTGTTCATTGCAAAAATAACACATGTCTTTATACTTGGCAATTTTAGAAATTACAAAGTGACAAGTGTTTCTTACTTTTTACAAATTTAGCAATATGTATTTGGGGAATGACTTTGCTAATCCTTATTCATTTATTTGAGTAACAACTTTCAACTTTTAGTATATAAATGATGAAAACTTCAATTACTTATTCCTGTAGTTGTCAAAGTGCTTATCATATTGAGTAATTTATTGTTAAATTATTACGAGATGTTACAAGTAAAGCCACGTCACTTTGCCATTAAGCCATGACATCTCCTCCGTTCAATGTAACTAACAGAATCCTTTTTAGTGATAGATGAGAAACACTTTTATAAGTTTAGTGATGAATAAGTAACAAATTTATAAGTTTAGTGAGCAACGGGTATCAAATTAAAGACCAGCGATGATTTAGAAATAAAAGAGTAAGTTGAGTGTCTAAATGTGTATTTAACTCTTGAGGAGTCAAATAAAAGTTAACCTCCAGCAACCTAAATACATTTTTGTAGTAAATTAATAAAAGCCATCTTTATTGGACAAGTAGTAAAATTTACTTCATAATAAGAATAAGAATAAGGAAGATTGGGGATTTCGTTATAAAATCTTTCACTTTTATAGAATAATAATTATTTCAAATAAAAGTGATTTATAACCTTTGAGGTGCCTCTTATAATAAACCAATAGTACCACAGTTAAGGCTCCAATATACAGTCGTCTGGTCATTTTAGAGTTGCCACGAACCCCATTACTTACGTTCTCATACCTGCAATGCAAAAGTATATGAGCTAACAGTCAATAAATAACAATATGTATATATTTGTATATGATATTTAATGTGATATATTCCAAATACACCAAGCAAACCATGCCCACTTCCCTTTATATAGTATACTGTATAAACTCATAATCAATAAGGCTAATCATCTTGATATAAGATTTTTTTACTTGATATAATCAACTAAACTTGTGTTCAATCCATCGTTGATCTCTATATACAAAGTGATTCATTCTATATAATGAACATATATACAATTTTATGGTTTCACTCTAATTTCTATGTTTTCATTTTTGTCCTCTATTATTTTTTCTCTTTAATTTATAACAATTTTGATTATCTTTAGTGGTCAAATTAAATCGACTGAATTTTAGTAACATATTTTTCTTAGTTCCTAAATTTTAATAAACTTCAAAAAATGTCTGAATAATTTTCTTAGGATATAGAAAAATTCGGCAAGTACATAGAAGATTCTGATCATGAAATAACTTATAAAATTCACAAATCTATAATAAAAATGTCTCGACTTATAATTTCATAGAAATATCTACGTGCCTCGTAAAATTATGAAAGTCATATTAATCAATAAATTTATTTTTGGGTGTTATCTGGAATCCCCACTTTAAGTGGGTAATCGGTAGAGGCAAGATTTCATTTGCTCATGATCAGTGGCTTCCAAATGGTACTGTTCGGAAGTGGTGTTTAATTTCTTTCAGGTACTCCTATGTTATATGTTTTCTAATTATTTATTCAATGATGTGTGGGATGTAAATAAGCACAGTGTTAATCTCAACAGTAGATATGTCATTAATGTGCTTCAGATTCCTATAATAGGAGGGAAGGATAAAATTATTTGGGATATGAGTTCTACTAGGGTTTTTACATTACAAAGTTATATTAATTCCTAGAGGAACACTAAAGCCTTTACAGTTTTCTTTTAAACATATTTAGCAAAGGATGTCCCTCGTAAAATTTCTGGCTTTATTTGGAAGTTATGGAATCAGTAAGAGATGTAAGGTGAGTATATGCTTGTATTGTTAAGAAAAAATCCGAGACTCTAGAGGTACTTTATTAGGGTACTTTAGACCAATCAACAACTCATATATCAATTCAAGGGTCTAAACAATGATGCTCAAAAACCCACGCGTGCATTGTTCATTGGTCTGGAGTACCATGTTGCGAATTACTAAAGCAACTGAATTTTTTTTTTTATATGTATCGCTGTTAGTCTAAAACTATTAAGGGTGGTTTTCACTCCAGGTCCCCAACTTTTTAACTTTATATCAATTTTATCCTGATACTGTTTTCTTGGCCTATTAGGTCCCCAACCTTTCATTTATTATCGTATTATGTCATGTCACTTTTCATCCACAACCTTTTAATTTTCGCTATTAACTATTATCAAAATGACTATTATACCCTTGATTCTTTATTCTCGCTATAGGTCTTCTAACCTTTTAATTTTGATACAATTTTGTCTTAAACATTTTTGGGTGCAAATGACCTAACCTTTCATTTTTTATCATATTATACCCTTATTAATACTTTTCATACCTAACATTTTAATTTTACTATTAATATTTATTAAAAGTATTGTTATACCATTAATTATTTAAATAAAAAATAAAGAACAATATAAATAAGAAGTCCATTCCCTCTAACTCACTCCAACATAAGTCAACGACAATAGTCGAAAATAATAATAACAAAAAAACTCGATCTATAATGGTGTCAATAGATATCAAATCTGCACCAAGAAATTTGTCAATCTAAGTATCGGCATGACGAATAGGAATGGATTTCTTAATCTACTATAGACCACATGGCAGATACAGAATGAGTAGATCCATCCCTACAAAATTTTCGATCTTTAATTTATAGAAAATCAAACATAACTCTGATACTCTAATTCTAATTTAATTTCTTGTGTCTCTCCTTGATTATCACCCTGATTTTCCGTGATCTATTATTCTTCTCAATCTGATCTACCAATTTTGGATCGCAAGACAAATTTAGGGGCTTCAAAAAATTTGCGAAAAAGGAAATTTTGCCCTTTCTCTTTTGCTATTAGAAATGACATCACTCTGATGGTAAGTTCTAAAATGACATTATTATATTCTGGCGGTAATGAAAGGAAGAGGGGCAAATTTAGAATGGACCAAAAGTGTTAGTAGTAATTTTGATAGGAATTCACAGTAGTTATGGAAAGGTTAAGGATGGAAGGTGTTAGTAGGGAAGTAACGCGACAATAAATGAAATGTTAGGGGTCCCATATGCCCAAAAAAAGACGGAGACAAAATTCTATAAAAATTAAAAGGCTAGGGACATGTAATGGGAATAAAGAATTAAGCGTATAATAGTCATATTGATAGGGGTTAATGGTGAAAATTAGAAGGTCAAGGCACCAAAAGTGATGTTGGGGGACATAATACGATAATAAATGAAAGGTTGATGTGTAACACTCCGAGTACTTCTCTATGTTAATAGTGGCATCTTAGGAATAATAATTGGTTTTAACATGTAACTATAAGTAATCGATGAATAAATCTTATAATTAGATGTCTAGTCGAGACATTTTAGAAGAATTTGAAGACATTTTATTTGTTTGATGATTACTCAAATGTATGCCAATTACCCCATCGGTTACGAAAAATTTGCTAAAAAAAACGACTAAGTTTAATCGGGTAATAAATTTTGAGACCGAAAATATTCCTAAAATAAAGATGTGATGTCTCACTAGTATAGTCGGAAATACAAGGACTTAATTATAGAGTTCAATAGGTAAAGAAGTTTACTAAGAAATAAATGAGAAAAATATAAGATATTTGTATCCAATAGACATTTCACACATGGATTGAATCTTTAACCCACACTTGACATCTTGACGTCCTAACGCCAAATGTCTTTGACAATAACTATTTCAAAAACCTAATAAACAAGAAAGGGCTTTTGCACAGTAATCAGATTTTGTACAATGGGGGACCCACAGATTCACTTATTGAATCCTACAGCAAATACCCTAAAGCCTTCTTCTCTGATTTTGTTGCTGCCATGATAAGAATGGGGGATATTACTCCTCTCACAGGGTCAAGAGGACAGATAAGGAAAGATTGTAGAAGGCCAAATTAATTGAAGACTCACAAATAAATTATATATTTGAAAGAATAAAAGCTCTAATTAGGTACGCATAGTACACATTTATTAGTATTGTGTGGTATTATATGGAAAAATTTCTAGTACTTGTACTCCTCTGGCAAATGAAGTAAGACAAATGTGTATATGGTTCCAATTTAGACAATAAATAGGGTCGGCCCCTGTATCCACTTGTTGTCTTTTCACTACTCTCCTATAAATGATGTATATCAAACATGTACCTAAAGGTTTCCAATTATTAGCGAAAACATGGGTTGTTGTGTTTTGAGTTGATTTTGCATCTTTTGTTTCCTTGTAATGTTACAGCTTACGAAGTCTCGATTTGCCTTATATATATATAAATGTGTATATTCTGTGCTAGGTTGAGTGACAACTGACAAGTAACCTCTCCCACTACAAGAAATGTCGCCAATAGCGGGGACATACAGACCCAAAAGTCCCCTCTATAGACCAACAACGGCAACTTTTTGCGACGATCACGTTGTTACTATTGGCCCATACCTGTTGCCTTTCAGCGACGACTAGAAACTCTGTAGCGACAACAACTATAGCGGCGACATATGTGTTCGGTATAAGGCAAAAGAAAGGCGGGAAATCTTCCCGACATGCTTTATAGCGACGACTTTCTTGTCGCCGCTACAGGTGGACCTTGTCGCCGCTATAGGGGTAACCCTACTGCGGTGACTGGTTGTCGCCGCTACATCTTGTAGCGGCGAATTTCGGAGTCGTCGGAAATTTTCATCGCAATTGCCGAGATTTCTTGTGGTGTCCGGTTTTTATTTGTTATATTATTACTGCTATTTTAATGTCTTCAAATCGCTCCAAGTTTAGAATTTATTTAATCAATTAACGTTGAGCTTGAGTCAAATTTATATAGAATTAAATTGGGAGTTAAAATATTGCTTCAGTAAAAGTTTTAATTCAGAAAATAGTTTTAGAAATGAGAAAATATTTACTTCTAAATATAACTGAGAAAAATAATAACACATTTAATAGAAATGTGGGGAAATTAAGTAAATAATTATATTGGAAACTAAGAAGAGTTTGTTAATGCAATCATTATTAAAAAAAATATTAAGCAGCCATACATCTTGAGTACAAATTGACAGAATACACGATGAGACAAAATAAGAAAACAAATAAAAAGGCTGCCTATATATTGACTTCTAGTGTCAGTGGATTGACTTTGAGATGGACTGGAGCGAATCGGTGAAAAGATAATTCTAATATTTCGGAACGTGACATAAAATCTTCTATCATAAAATTGACTTTTACAAAGTCTTGATGAGTAAAAAATTTAGGATGCTAAGATATTTATGAAAAGAAAGAAAAGTGAAGAGTATCTGGTGCCCAAAAAAAATTGAAGATTGTCAATTTTGATCGACTCTGATTAATGAGCCATATTTGAAAAAGGCAATTATATGACTTGAACACAGATAATGGATATTTTATATATAAATATTTATTAGAGATTTTTGGAATTAATTTCATAATAACTAGTTGTTCATTGTGCGTTGTATGGAAAGATAATACCAGATAATATAAGTCATTCAAGAGAAGTAAACTTTATTATTAAAAAGTAATTAAAGCTATAATCTTACATTATTTATGTGTGCATACATGAAAACAAATATATGTGATGTCGTACTATGAAATCGTAAAATTAATGAAGGTTAAAATAGAGAAAATGGTGTAAAAATCCTTAACATAAAACATAATAAGCATAATTCAATTGAATATAATAATTTACTAAATGAACAATAAAAAAATAATAGTATGGAAATAAATATACTAACTTAACAAAGCTACTGGTTTAATTTGTCTCATCGAGCTACTCTAAAAGCATATATTTTGGGTCAGAAACAAGTCACATGTGAAAGTTATGCTCGTTTCTTCAAACACAAACTATTGATTCATAAAAAAGGAAAATAATAAAACAAGAGGAGTTGACAGCAAATGAATTCGAACTGACTAGCTTAATTACGGAGCTGATATTTATAGTAGAAATTGGGGAAATTTACTCTTAGAATAATAAGATAATTATAGAAATATTAACATTGTTGAATATATCTAATTAATTAATAACATTAAACAAAGTCTATTAATTATTATGAAAAAATTGGACGACAAATATCTGTAAGAGAAACATTAAACAGCTAAGATGAAATGTCAATTTTAACTAGTGAAAAAGAGAGGGGAAAAATAAAAATAACAATGACCCTATCTTACCTGTGTGCTTATATATATATATATATATATATATAGATAGATTTGAAAAATTGACTAATTAAATATTCGGCTGATTATTTTACCGCCTTCGTTTTCTTCACGAGACATAGGTGCTCGCGCTATTTGGCTGACCCCAAAAAAAGGATAAAAAGAAAAATGAAGAGAGAAGAAAAACTTTGACCTGTACATGAAATTTTTATATACTAGTTAAACCAATTGTGTATTGCATAGGTAAAAAAATTCATTAAAATATATTATTATTTAGTTGTATAATAAATTTACAGTATTTATACTTTCGTAGAAAATATAAAAATAGAAGTATATGTTACTTAAATCAACAAGACAAGTTGATTTAAGAATCATGAAATTCAAGATCGTTTAGAAGACAGTCTGCATTTTTACATCTAATCTCTCGTACGTATACAATAACTTCAATAACAAATGTACGATATTATCAAATCTAATTTTGTCACTACTATAATTATCAAATGTTCTGGTCAGATACACCTCCTTTGTTACCTGACCCGTGCTCGTTTGAATCGAGTATGGGGCAAGGTGATTTAGGTTGGGTAGTTAAAAAATAGCCATTACCCGTCATATTTTCAAAAATCTAAAAAAAAATGTAAAATGAAAAAAAAAACGAAAGAAAAGAAAAAATTCAAATAACATTAAACGCACCAACACGCAAGATGAAGATGCATAATGAACAAATTAAAAGGGATTAGAATTTGTTTTAAAATTGTCTTTTCAGATTTAATATTTTAATTTATTAGCGAAAAAGTTTAATAAAAAGAACATGGGTAAAATGGGTAGGGCTTGAGTGTTAAATTCAATTGTCATATGTTCAAATCTTCTCTAAGTCTTTTCACCAAATTTTTTGTTTAAAAAAAATAAAAGCAATTACCACAAGATTTACCAAATAAATAAAGCGGAAAAATTACAGTACAAAAGGTACCGAGACTTAATACGCTTAATTAATATATAGATACAACAATTCGACAAACTGACTAGACCCAAACAGACTCGGGTCGGTTGGGCTCGGGTTTGTACACATATTATGCCGGTCACGGGTTCAACACACCCAACCCGACTCAGGTTGATTCAGTTATCAGGTTGGCGTTGCAATCCGATGCATTGAAACCCAGGTCGGGTCAAACCGACAATACTGTTTCTTTTAATTTTTTTAAGTAAAATTGGAAGATGTTTTGAGGATACAAAACACTAAGGGTATGTTTGATTGCCATAATTTTCTATGAAAAATGCTAGTTTTTCACTTAAATTCTCACTTTTGTGCTATTTGATTGATTTTTTCCGTGAAAAATATTTTCCTACTTTTGATCACGTGACCATATTTTTTAGGGAAACAAGGAAATTATTTTCTTTCATTTTCCAGCGATTTGGAATTCCATATTTCTTAAAATATTGAATTATCTTTTAACTTATAAAATATAAAAAATTGGAAAATATGCAAGTGAATTGAGAATTTTTCATTTTCGTTTTCGTTTTCTTTTTTTTTTTCAAAATTTTATGTAACATGACATTTCTTGCCAATGTTAACGAATATAAAATCTTATAATAATTTCAAAATTTCTAATTATGCATTATTATTGAAGTTTATAACTTTATTTTATCTTCGTATTCATACATAAATCACTCACTGAATTTCTTGCAATTTCTTTTTTAGTATAAGTTTCTAATTTCTAATTATTAAGTGCATTATTAGGATAGTTGCTAGCTTCAAAATTATTCATTGAATTATGAGTGGTAAACTGTTTGACGAGACTATAATCGTTAAAAAGTCTCACTCTATTTACCCTATCTTCGTAACCATTCTTAAATGTTCTTATTATATCATCATTGTCCATGAAAAACATCATACAAGATAAAAACTTGACATTATTTAAATTTTTTTCGTGGTTTGACATCGTTTCAAATATAACATATACTCAGCTCAAAATTGGAGCTCGCGTAATTTTGACAAATAAAAAAATGGCAAATAAAAAATGCATGCAAAAAAATACAATATATATATAACTTGATAATTTCTATAAAAAAGTAATGACTATCAAATAATAAAATTTCATAAAAAAAATTGTTTTCATTGAAAATAATACTTATCAAACACCGAAAGATGAAAAACAACAACTATTTCTATGTAGAAAATTAAGCCAATCAAACATGTGTAATTTACATTTCCCATGAAAATTAATTCTAGGGAATTCAGTTGCCTAGAATTCATTCTTTTTACAAGCATTTTCCATGTTTCTAATCAAACGGTACCTAAATGCAAATAAGCAATCCATTTTGCATCAATTTCTCCACTCATTCGAGACGCAAACAAGATGAGAAAAACCCTAATTGAAATTTCAAGCCGTCATCGTCTGCTACATCTAAGTTCTTGATTCACCTCCAAGGCTCCAACTTTGAGTTTAACCTCGACTCCGCTGGTTGCTTTGTTGTTCGATTCACTCCACTACCAACTCTAGTTCAACTCCATCACTGTGCGCCTTTTGATCCTCCAAGAATGCAAGCTTTGACAAATCCTTTTTTTTCCCCTCAAATTTTTTGCTAGTCGCGAGTATTATTGAGTAGATCTTGATTTGTTGTTTCACTTTCTCATTTCTCATTTCTTTCTTGGTTAATGGATGCATGAAATGTGAAAAGTGAAAATAAACAATACAACAGAGAAAGAAGCGGCAGCTAGCGTTTGTTTTAGAGGAGGAAAATGGCTGAACATTAAATAGTCTTTGGCGAGGTTAAAAAAAGTTTTAGGCCAGCTCAAAACCACTGACTCGATTCAAACTGACCCAACCCAATACGCATCGGTTTGAGTTGGGTTTTCAAACCGAGGCGGGTCGGCTTGGTTTAGAAACTTCCAACTTGACTTGGAGTGATGTTGGTCTCAGGTTAGGGTCAAACCTTATCTGCCTGACTCAATGCCTAGCCCTAGCGAGAACAAACAAAATGAAATGAGTGATTTAGATGATTGCGGTAGGAACAAATTCTTCTCGAGACAAGGTCACAATGAGAGCTATTATATTAAAGTGATATGTACAACTAGATTGTACATACAGATAATATAACTTGTTAAACAAATAACATAGGTATTATATGTTAAATTCTACAAGGAATGCGAAAAATCTAAATTTCAACATGATCTTCGGTCCAATTCTCCTTCGATCCCATTATGACATGTGCTCTACATTAACTTGTTATACAAATAATATATATTATTTAATAACATAGATTGTTACAAAAATAGCGTAAAAATAATATAACTTGTTACACATTTAACAAACCTTCGAACATGAAAATATTGTTTATAATGTAGCACATTTCGTCAAAAATTTTGTTACAAGAAAAAAGAAAATGAAAAACAAAGAAGAAAGCAAAAAACAAAAATGAAAAAAAAATTCTGACAACATCACGGGAAAAAGGAAAAAGAAAAAGATTGAGGGAGAAAGAAAAAAGAGTGGGAAAAAAAAGGAAATGAAAAAAAAAACCGTGGATTCTAACAGTGACGGCCAACTGGATTCTAGCTGGCAGGGGTTTGGTGGCTAGGATGGGGGTGGGGGAGTAAAATTTAATTAAATAATAATAAATAAAATAAATAAAAAATAAATCAAAGTAATAAAATTTTTAGAATTTAAAACACTCCAAGTATTTTTAGAGAAAAGTTCTAATTTCAATTAAATGGGGAAATTTCCCCTATCAGACTGTTAATAGCCCTCAGCTGTAACTCAGGCAGCCCAAGTCCAAAACAGATATATCTTACGAGTGAAATGTCGGCTTTCCATACACAAGTTAACTAGCCCGTGAATCTGAAACCCACTTTCATTAGGAATTAGCTGAACCACAACCCATGAATCCGAAACCCATTTTGACAACAAAACAAGCGTACACTAAATGTAATTTTACTCAAACAAACCTGAATCCATATTTAACATTAAAAAATTTCAAAAGGTGATTCTAAAAGTCTGATGTGGGAAAGAGGTTGACCTTAACTCTTACTGATAGTTATAGTATACGACGCAACCAACCAAAACTGTTTTCATTGGAACTTGAAAGGCAATATATTTTACATCTCATGGAGTTAAAAACACCCTTGCGAAAATTACTTCATTTTCAACATTGCTTCTCAATAATATTTTAGCTTTTAGAATATGATCCCTAAGTTTTGTAATAGTTAGCTTTGCTTCATTGGACAATAAAATCTTGCAATATAATCAATGTTTCTTAACAACGTTACAGGGACACTAACCTTTAATGTCAAAAAAAAAAAACTGAGAGATTCTAGGTTTTGTCGGAAAACAGAAAGTTTACAATTGAAAATTTCAATTGCACTTCCTCTTTTAATAATAATACAATACTAATACACGGATGTAGCAATAAGGAAAAAAAAATTGTGTTAGGCAGCTTTATCTCATTAAAAATGTTGGAGGTCTTAGATGGAATGAACTTCAAGATGAGGTATAGTCCCTTAATTCTGAGTGTATGCGCGCCATATTTTTGTGCAAAACATCCCGATGTCATTTTGGTCCCTCATCCCCATTTCATGATTTGGACCATCTTAATTGTTTGTTTATTTACTTGTAATTAAGTCGTATCAAATCCATAAAATTGCAATTACAACTTCAAACACAAATTTAGGATATTACTATATATAAAATAGCTTAAAGTTTTCAAGGTGTCACACTCAACATTTTGAATTGACGTCTACTCCGATGAGGAAATTAATTCTATTGACAATCTTGAGAAGCCGGAGGGAAATGACGGTCGACCACGTGAGGATTTGAGTTTCATTGGTGGAATCCCTCTAGAAGGTAGATTGTGGATGAGATGGAATTATATATTAAGTCCTAGATTTCTATATTAAAATGTTAACCTTGTTACAAGGAGTAGTTCAAGTACTTTTATTTTATTTTATGTACTTTTATTTTATTTTATTTTTTTTAATATTTAATAAATGTGAGATTTGTCTCTTAAATGCTAACACAAGATGATGGCTCGTTAGAGAGTAGGCCAATCTTGAATTTTTTGTGCTCGTTTGAGTATTAATCAGATCAAATTGCTCGTTTAAGGCTTTGGGTTTCATTTTAAAAGATATACTTTATTAAGAGAAGTAGTCAATGATAAATGTAATTTTAAACTAATATTAGACCATTAAAACTAGAAATTTACCATTGTGTTTCCTCAAATTTCTACTTAATTTTGTTTGTTTATGTTTATGTTAAGTTTGGAACCAATTACAAGCAATTGGAGGAGAAAGAAAAGACAAAAGGACAACTTTGGCTAGTATCTGGATATTATGGGGGCAAATATTTCTATGTCAAAGACTTGAAGGACCTTCCTGGAAACCTTCGGAATTGCAGTACCCAATTTTAAAAATTTTCCTTTGCCCCTTCCCCAATTTTCTTGGGCCAACGATTATTTCCTGGAACTTTGTTTTCAATTCTTTAGCAGATTTTGTTAAATGTTAACAAAAACTCATCTGTGGTTTTGCAACTTTACATGATCTTTTCGGCAACGAAATTTGGTTTAGGAAACACTTTTGACATTCTTCTGAAAAATTAGTGTTGAGGGAAGCAATATAAATTAGAAATTTATCAAGTAATAGAACATTCTTTTTATTGCATTATTAATTATCAAAAGATGTAAACTTAATGATTATGAGTTGGTCAGATCATTTGATTAATTATCGTGTGAAATTCAATTTACCTCAATTGTCTTCTGGCTTCCGCATATTACTCTCGGAAATAATAAAAAGATTCACCTCGCTTACCACACTTCGCTAAGGAATATAAACCTGGTCATTTTCATTTTCAGCATTTCTTTGGTTAGTTTATTGTTTTTGTTCTAATTTAAAACACTTGTGCAGTGGTAAATGGCAGTCGGCACAATATGGAAAATTCGTTGGAGAAAAGGAGGGACAAAGAAGGGGACAAAATTGACATGTGCGTTATGTGATAAGTGTTGATGTAAAAGTGATATGATGTGTTCAAAAACAAGATTGTGCTATGTGTCAATTTTATTAGTTTTTATGTATGTGTGTTTGTTCATATAACATAACTCTTTTATCTTTATTATTATTGTTGTTATATTGTTTGAAAATCAATAATTCCGAGAGACAACAAGATCTTTATAGTCTAGTGATATTCGTGTTGGTTACTTACACTTTTGTTTAAGGGTTCAAATATTCCCCTCCCATACAATCGCCTTGTAATGTCCCAAAAAAAAGAAAAAAAGTTATAGAGAGATGGGTACTGACATAAAAGAATGACAGGTTTAATTGACCATATTATATTGGGTGATCATTGTGGATCTTCAAATCCACCGTGTACATATAAACAATCAATTTAGGACTACTAATTAATCCATATCACTTATATAAAAATATCTCTCTAAAATTACTATATATAATGGAGGACAACTTTGAAAAATATGATTATAGGCATTTTACGTTACGTATCTAAACAAGTGTATATTGAAGTCCCAACATCAAGAAATAACAACAAATCAACATACGACAAGTGTATATATCATAGCCTTGCACTATGTTCTGCCCACTGCTTTATTGTTGAAGCCTCTTCCCTTCAATGACAAGAAGACAAATACAAAACGAAGTCAAGAATCAATTGATACGTAAAAAACATAAGAAAACTTGCTCATACAATAAGTTAAAACATCTTAATGTTAAACATAATTTTTCTCAAACATATTGTCAATATTAGGGGGAATATCAGGAGGACAATTTGGAATTTTCTTCAGTTCTCTAGTATGAGGGTTCTATATTGAGACACCTCCTCCAATATCACTCACGCAAAACAAGCCATCACAAGAATTATTGATGCTCCTAAGCCAAAAATTATGTCCTTCCACTTCAATTGGAAGATCAAGTTTAATCATGTCCTTGTCAATCGATTTGTTGGAAGCTAAAGATGAAAGGTGACATGAAATTACACAACCTTTTTCTTTTTCAGAATAAACAACTGCCCTTGCTAAGTTCGATTGACGAAGGTGTTTCTTCTTGAAGTAAGCATCTAGGGAAATCAAATAGTAGAATGATTTAGAAACACATTTAAAAAGGATCAAAGATTTAACCGGAAGCCTCGATAGTGTTTCAATTATGATATCCCATGATAAGTAGTTTGACATTTTTATGCTCCCACTGTCAGATATAGAATAATGTGTCAGCTAGGGCCTGAAATTTAAAAAACAAAAATGAAATCAAACCATGTATAACACATATAATATATATATATATATATATATATATATATATGACAAACAACATAATTGTTGGCGTGAAATAAGTATTTTCATGGCATGATTGTTGGTTTCGGAAGAAATATTCTTTTACTCCAAGTTTATGCATATTTCCAGGTTCTATGTGGATACATGGTGAACACTGAACACCCAAAGTTTTATCTTATGGAATCTTAATTTATGATTACCACGAGAAGACAAGGATGGTCATAATACTAAACTCAAGAGTGAGTTTCTTCCAAGGGATTGGTGCAACAAATTGAGCATTTTAAAAAGTCAAGAATTTTAGTATTGTCGGGTAACTAAATAGTAGATCAATTATTGGAATAAATTTTGAATACAAAAGGTCATCTGCGCTCAATGCATTAGTATTGTAATTAAATAGAGTCTAAAGTCACGAGTATGTAATCACTTTTGCCTAAAAATTAAAATTATGTTAAGTCTTGATCAAAGTTATTTGTTTTTCCAAATTTTTCTTTAAAAATCTTTGCTCCAATGGGGTCTGGAGTATCTCTTTTTCTTGTTCTTTTGTTTAAGAATCAGTTCCCATCAAGTACAATTTGCCTCACCCCGTGATTTATTGTAGTAGAGAAAACCTAATACTATGCACCTTCCGACAGGTGCCTGAGCCTCCTTGAAATCCTACGAGTTTGACCTGCGTACATCTATGAACATTATTATTACATACTTTAGTGATCTATATATTATAGTTTAAGATACTTTTTTGAAATTTTATCGATCTATTTTAGATTTCTTTATTGACTTGATTTGGTTTGTAGTGAGGGTTACGCCTCAATGTTCAACCTTGGAAGATTACCCCCAAGTTTTAAGTGAGTTTTCTGTTGGCTTTCCCTTACAAAGCTCAACCCTAAAACCTTAAGTAATTTCAAGTTACAGGTATGCAAATCTGGAGAAGGCAAGCAAAAAGGACTTAAACTTTGTGATGTAGGAAGTCAAGAATTGAAATGTAATAAACTTTGTGCAACAAAAATATACAATAAACGATTGGTGATCTAAGTTACGATTGACTGGGACTTGAACCATAAAACTCATCTACAACAGAGCCTGCATCTATAATCATAACAAAGCCTCATTTTGGGTAGAATTGGTAGAAGCAGGTATTATCAAATAAGATTAAATAGAGATACGGAATATCAAGAAAACTTTGCCTAAAACTTATTAAATTGTCACCTGCTCAGGTGCTATTCGCCCCAATTTCATTCCACCTCTCACTTTCTTTCGTCAATGTTATCCTTAAGGAGATCACCTAAACAAGAGCAGATCTATGAACATATAATAATGAAAATGATATTAGGTTTCAGCGTCTTCTTGGGAAACAAGTTTATATTCTATAACAAGCACCGTACAAATTTATTATATAAAGTGATTTGGCTACCATCATCAATACTCGAGCTTGAACAATTACCAATTTTTTTTTTTTATAGAAGTAACTTATTTCAAAATATTCTATTCTATGAAGTGGTTTGGTAAAGCATCCTCACAATTCAAATCAAACGCCATAAAAAAGACAAAAGAAAGGCAAAGCTTTTGGTCGCCGGATGGAATGACGGGAGCTGGATCTGCTTGATGGGGATAAATGGACGTAGCTTGTTCAGGCCTATTGCGGTTCAGTAGACGCACTGGACCTTGGAGTAATCCTTTAAGAGTTAGGCCTGGACCGCACTGAAAATTTACCCCAAAAGTCGTCCTGTAATAAAAAAAAAAAGATCTCTCTTTTTTTTTTTTTTTTAAAGGGCCAACACATTAATTGGCCCAAAGAATATGCAATACCTCGCTCAAACCCCATTTAGTTCCTTTGCCCTACACGAATTTAGCAAACAAAAATTCCAGTTCCTTTTTACACTTTCCTTTCGTTAGTCTTCTGCTACTACTCAAAGTCAAACTACCCACCAGGTTTCTTGCCCTGTTGCTCGCTCTAACTCCGGCAAATAGGTCTGCGCTCACTTATTGATCTTCGTTTCCTTGAAGCTCGACTGCTCGAACTTGTTAATGACTTCTTAATATTAATGATTTGATAATTATTATTTATGTTTATGTAAAACTCATTTTAGGTTCATTTATTCTTGCAATAACTGAATAACATATGCTTAGTGTGACGAACCCCCTTCTATTTTCAAAGTTCAATCTTTATTCGTCAAAGTCAGAGGTGTACTAGTTAAGTCAATGTTAAATTTAGATTAAGATGCATTAGTTTAATTTTGGGGTTACCATTTAAGCTATTAAATAAGTTTGGGTTTTATATGAAATCATATTATAAATTGATAGTTTAAATGAAATAAGAAATGAAGTTAGGGATTTAAATGAAGCAAAGCAAGAAGTTGAAGGACTTTGGGTGCAAATTTTCCTAACTAATCTAGATAATTCTCTTGATTTAGGCCATTTTTCGAGAGAGAGAGAGAGAGAGAGAGAGAGAGAGGCTATGTTTGAGCAGCCAAAAAAAAATGTAGAAATTAGAAGAAGCTTGGGACAAGAAGAAGAACGCAAGAGTTCAAACAAGTGTAAATTGTTTTTAAGCTTTAACCTATGTAAGTTTAAGATGAAATTTTTATTTAAGGTTTATGAAAGTTTCTTGTGAAATTAATACTAAAACCATGGTATAAATTGCTTTCTATGGCATAAATTGTTTTCTATAAGCTAAAGGATAGGAATTTTGGTTATATGTGGAAGACATAGAAGTTTTGGTGTGTGTGTCTACATATTCATTAATTAGTGTGGGAATTGGGTCATTTGACATTATGTGTGTGTCTATATATATATATATGTGTGTGTGTGTGTGTGTGTGTATAAAATATATAAAAAACTAAAATAAAGAAAGAAAGAAACTAGAAGAAAGCAGGGACCGAGGCAAGGCTCTGCCAAATTTCACGAAAAAAAAGGTTTGAAGAATCTTAAAAAGAAGAAGAAAGGCAATACGAGGATGCAAACTAGTAAGTCTTCTTGGTCCTTAACCTTTGAATTTATATAAGTTTAAGAATATAAGGTTTATGGAAGTTTTGTTTCTAGTTTATGGAATTCTTATAAATATACACTACTATGTTGTAATTTTGCTTAATATACAAAATTTTAATGGCATGAAATTATTAGTTGGTTATGAAATTTGAGGTTCTTGGCTTTACTATAAGAATTTATAGTTTATTAATATAAAGATGAAATTTTACGTGGAGGAATAAATTGAAATATATACATATATAAGTTAGTGTTATAATTTTTGTGGAATGATATCATGGTAAATGAGAAGATTGGTGAAGTTGAAAATAGACGCAAATAATGAATGACTTAAAATTTAAAAGCAAGTGTAGTAAATTTCATTAAAGGCTAAGAATTTATGTTTAAAGGTGAAGAGTTAGTGTTGTTACTTTAGTGGATAATTGAGATTTTAATATTTGATATTATTACAATTACTATGATGTAATAAATTCTAGAATAATAATTATATAAGAGGGATAAACATATGCCCAATCGAAGGATGAAAAAGGTCGTGAGAATTTAATGAATAAGGAATTTTTCTCCAAAGGAAATTTCATATTTGTGATCCTTAGTTTAAGTAGAGAATTACAATTTGTAAAATATGTCACAGAGAAAAATAAATGAGAATGAAGAAAGGGAAGTAAGGAAAATTAAGTGATGTGTGATTTGTGAAATAGAAGTAATTTATTAGACGTGAATTAAATGTTGAGTAAAATTTTTATAATTTCACAGGTGATGACGAAGGCTAAAAAGGAAATCAATCACGAAAAGAGCTATATTGCTAATTAGCTGATGAGTAGAGATTTTCCTCTTCCTTTTTTTCTAAATGAAAATATGCTATGCTTTGATTCCACAGAAATTTACAATATTTTATGATAAATGTATTTCTATGAAATTTCAAAAGTTGATAATTCTTAGAAAAGTTCATGTGGATGTTTATATGAAATGATTCTTCACGAGTTTTAGACAAATATTTGATTTGAGCATGATTTATGATGGATGAAAACCCCCAAAGTTGTATCCAATTTTATGAATATGTTGCCTACGTGCAAAGAGCCTGTGGCTCAAGCTGTTAATACGATATGCCACCCAGGCGAAGGGGCCTAATGTACTAGTTATGACTCAAGCTGGTTGTTATGCTGCCTAGGGCAAAGGGGTCATAAGGTACTAGTGGGCCAAGCTGATGTCTACGCGCATATGACGTAAAATGAATAAAGCCATGTGATGATATAAGATTATGGATACTCTTTGAGGTGAATTTTATGATGATTATCAACAGAAATAATGTTCATAATGTTTCCTAACATTAAATGATTCTAGCAATGTTGACATTATGTGGAATTAAATTTCAAATTATGAAAGTCTAGAAGTTGTTTGTACAAGTTATAAGCAATTTTGTAAAAGTTGTACTTTCGACTTTTCAAAGCATGTTTAATCATAAAATTCTACTCACTGGGCTAGTAAGCTCACATGTTTTTCCAAATGACTCTCTTACCAGGTAGGAATTAGAGTTTGGGTAACACATTGTGATCGAACCTGCTATTTCGAGAATTGAGCTACCATCTAACGAAATTGACATGCTATAAGATTTTGTTAATCTTATGATTTATAAGTTGACATGTATAAGGTTATTAGCATACATTGGGAATTTGGGCGAATCATATTTGGTTTAGTATAATTTTTATATATAAAATATTGTTACTTGTAAGCATGGAAATTACTATATTGTAAAGTGTATATAGATTTGATGTTGGGTGTTAGATCAAGTTGGCTTTGTTATCAAATTAGGAGAGATATTGCCAAAATTTTTATAAGATAATTAGCATGTTCACGAGTCTTGACGGTAAATTATAGCTTCTAGTTGGAATTTATCGTCAGCGCACGTTACACTTTAATTATATTAGAGATGTTATGGGTGGGGTGTGTCACTTAGTATGTTTGAATATTCTAAATTGTAAAGCCCTAATTTTTGGTAAACTTTAATTGGTTTACGTAATATGTATATGAGCAACAGCCTTTTATGTTATGTAGATAGGGATAAACTTTCTATGATTGATAATGAAGTCATTGTAAAGCTATATCAAAGTATGAAAACCTATAGAGAAAAGTTGTAACCACGACGTTTGTATTTGATATCATTATTAAATTTTTTTATTTTTTATTTCTTAAAATTTCACCCTTCAAAAAAGGATTTTTTCGACCGCTCTGGCCAAAAATCCTGGCTACGCCCGGAAAAGAAAGGCTTCAGCTTCTTCTTGCGGAAACAAGTTTATCTTTTATATAAGCCGCCATACAAATTTATTATCACCAAGACTCGGGCTTTAAATTTCCAATTATCAAGTTTCTGTAGAAGTAACATATTTCAAAATATTCTATGAAGTGATTTGGTAATGCCTCTTACGAATCAAACGTCAGAAAAACAAAAGAAAGGTAAAAGCTTTTAGTCACCAGCAGGAGGAAAGACAGAAGCTGGATGGCCGGATGTGCAGGGTGGGTAGATTTGTCGGAACTAGAGGATCGAAGGGTCGCAGGAGCCGGAACAGAAGAGGATCGTAGATTTGGAGGAGGGATGGATAGAGAGAATGGAATTGAATTGGAGTGAAAGTCTCTATCTTCCCTTTTATTTTCCTCTATTTTTTCATTTTTGAGTATTTCTATTTGTAAAAAAAATCCTTTACAAAATATTTTACAAAACGGAATAATTTCATCATCTTATTTTAAGTTATTTTCCCGAATCACGCAGTACACAGGGACAATATAGCCAAATCACCCTTTTTTTGTAAAATATTTTGTAAAATTTATTTTTTACAAATAGAATTTTCCTTCATTTTTAACGATGTGGTGTTCCATGTCATCGTGTCATCATCTTATCATCATCACTTCTAAAACCATGGTATTCTCTCAGTAACTCAGCTGGTGAAAATACATTTCCCATTTGACTCTTTTGACTCATTGGTACTTTGAGAATAATTAGTGTTGATCTGATCTCCCGTAGATTTGGAGGTAACATGCCAAATAACTATAACTATATATTTATGTTAAATACACTTTTTCCCCTTTTATAACAGAAATTTCTACTTAATTTTGTCTATGTTTATTTTAAGTTTAGACCCGATTACAAGCTATTGGTGAAGAAAGAAAAGAGAAAATGACCATTTTGGCTAGTATCTGGATATTATAGAGGCAAACATTTTTATATCAAAGACTTGAAGGACCATCCCGGTTGAAAAATCAATGAAGAAAGCTAAAAGGAAATTGAGAGCTGGTACGATTCTTGTGGGCTTAAGCCTTCAAGAACAGATATGCGGCCAAATTGCAATGCATGCATGCCCTTTAATGGAACAACAATTGGTAAAAGAAAACCAAGCCGTGCGTAGGGTTCATAGCCATGAGAGGGAGCCGTGAAAGTGGAGCCAAAATGTAGAATTCACATCGTGGAGAAAAGCTGGGGGTTCGAGGGCTGTCTTGGGGAGGACGTGGAATTATCATGAATTCATCGTCTCCATTGGCATTTATTTTAACACTTGAACACATTCTTGAGAAGTGCTATTTGTACATATAAAGTGTACAAAATTGCCTCAAAACATGAGTAAAATTTGCACACACACACACACACACACACACACATATATATATGGACATGTAAGAGACAACTAAAAATGTAGCACAATTACAAAAAATTGTAATATATATATATATATTCTCTTTTGACGTTTTCTATACTAGAATTATCAACCGTGCGTTGCACGGGAATAATAACAATAATAAAAAAATTCAACAGTAACATATATAAATTGAAGTAGTTAATATCCTTCCGATCATATACTAAAAATGAAAAATTAAGAAAAGTACAACTTAGCAAAACTATGAATTGAGAAATGATCTCCTCCCAGCCGTCTGGCTGGATAACCCGCCAGACAGCTGATGTGGGGGCTTTTATTGGCCTCCCACATGCAGGCGGGGCGATCTGCAAGATCGGAGAGGCCAATAAAAGCCCCC
>CAVNYN010289496.1:18100-48303 GCA_963692815.1 Nyctanthes arbor-tristis | reverse complement strand
CAAACATTTGCTGAGGTTATTCCAGCACTAAGGCTCTTAGATCAACGTTAGAGCAACTGGTAATTACCTTGACGAGATTTCTGTGGCAAATGTTGCATAATACGTGGCCCTCTGTATCAAAACTCTTCTCTGCGCCTTCTGAGTCTAAATTAAAAACCTTAATGGCAGGAACCATTCCATCAGAAAATACTCCCTTGTATACTGTTGATGATCATGGGAGAACTAGACTGAGCTGGAACAAGTGTACTCCTAGTATGATGTCTCATTAAATAAACCAAAATAACGGCGAGAATTATAACCAACACAATTGGTGGCAAAATCTGTTCCAAGAATCTGGCACTCTTGCTGGATGGTCTGTTACACAATTCTCTATTTCCTTTGAAAGATTACCATGTCAAGTTCTTGAAAGGCCTGCCTCTTGGAATTTCACCACTAAGTTCATTGAACGAGACATTTTAATTACACAAGGTACATAAGTTTCTCCATTGACTTGGGGATCGAACCATAGAGATTGTTCTTTGATAGATCCAGCTATTGCAACGCAATCAAATTTCCGAATGACTCAAATTGTTTGACAAGTAGAGATTTAACAAGTCCTGAAATTCCCAATAGTGCTTGGAATCTCGCCTGTGAACTGATTTCCTTGCAGAGATAACTCTCTCATGCCCTTCAAGTTGCCGATGTCTGGTGATAGCGAACCATTGAGCAAATTATATGTCATGTCCACTAGTTGAATATTCTTATTAGTGCACAACTTTGATGGGATAGTGGAAGTCAATGAGTTTGATAAATAAATCTCTTGTAGAAAAGTAAGATTTCCTAAACAAGTTGGTAGCTGCTGAGCGAGCTCATTGTTCCGCAAATCTAAGAGATACAGACTAACTAGACTGCAGAGGTTGTCATGTAATAACCCTTGCAAGTTATTATCACTAATTCCCATCTTTTGCAACTTGCTTAATTGACCTAACGAGTCGAGGATTGTTCCTGTCAATCCATTGATTCATATTTCTAACCAGATCAAGTTGCTCATATTGCCAATTTCACTTGGAATCACGCCTTTGATGCCACAACCAGAGGCGTGGAAGACTTCAACTGAAGGCAACATATTACCAAAGGACTTCGGAAGCATTCCTTGAAACAAGTTTTCTTCTTTGATGTATCCGGTCGACCATGTATTGCATGTTCTATTGTTCAATAAGCATGATATTCCTTATATTCTTTTTTGATTGGTCAACTTAGTATTTTTGTAATACTAACAAGGTAAATACATCACCATTATATAATTAGAATCAACTCATATGACAGATATATTCTATTAATTATTAATGGAATCGCCTTCGTCACAGGATACTCATTTAGAGGATCAATTGATCAGTTTAGCTTTTTCAGGATGTGATTTCCTGGGAAAACATTTGGTGAAGTAAGAAAAGTGTCAAATAAATGAGGCTAGAAATGAAGTTTATTTTGTTGATAAATTTTTTGGTAAAATTTTTAAGAGGGGGTGAACGAGCACTTACTATCCGCTCTTATGGAAACTAAAGTTGATCTTTTTCCAAAAAAGAAGAAGGTTCAGCACGCGAAATAGTTACTTTTGGCCCAGAGTATGATTAACAAGTCTGATTAGTAAGACAGTTTAATGTTGTCTTATTCATTTCACAGTGACTCAATACGATAATTTACAGAAATATTGACTTTGCAGTACAGTTTTGAAGCCATGACTCATGAACAATATGCCGGGACACAGCAGTTAAAGACTGGCAGAGCTTACCAAATCTTCAGATTGATCACCTAGCTTTCTGCAACAGAAATTCTTGTTATATTGAAAAAGCACGAGTGATAAGAAATAAGACTTAGAACTAAATTATAAAAGGTCAACCTTTATATGTCGGTTATTGATTTCATATTTATTCAATGTGGAATTTATCCCTAACACTTTTTGTCTTGTTTCATCTCAGTCGTGTGTTGACTAAATTCAATTTTTATCTTCTTATCTGCCATTTAGATCCTCTCTCGAAGTGAGGTTACCTAGTGCCATATACCCAATGGGACCTGATGTTTTGGTTAACAAAATTCTCTGGTCTTCTGCAAGAAGATAGGCAATGCAAACTTCCCAAAACAGGCAGCCATATCTTCATCCAAAAACATATATGTCGGCTTCAAATCTCAAGCAACACTAATCCAATTGCAGAAAGAGGTTCCCCTCACCAATCTTAGCCAATAATATTTCGTTTGGATCATAAGTTATTTGAGATTTCAAGGCTAGTAGAGGTATACATAAATTGCAATAAATCATATAGGCAAATAATTCATTGCCAGCAATGTTGTAAAGATCACATTCGTTGCAACAACTTATTTGAAGTGCATAAACAACTTGTTATAGGGAGACTGAGTCAAGAGAATTGGTATGATATTAACGTTTCCGGCTAGAGATTAAGTTCAAGAAAATGTAATTTATGTGGTTAAGATTAATTTATTGGGTAGTTGTTTGGTAGGACCATGATGCTCACAGCTCTGTTATTGTGGAAATTTTGCTTCACTTCTATTATGAACCTGACTTCTAATTTCCAAGAACAAAACAAAATTTGCTTCACTTCCAATCAATTTTCTTTATCTTCATTCCAGAGAATTGTGGAAATTTTGCTCCCCCTTTTTTTTCCCTTTCTTCCCTCCAGATAATCGTAAATAAATACTTATAACATTGAAGATTTTACAGTCTACGCAATTATTCATTAGTTCCTGGCAGAATATGGAGAGTTTTAACTTCCACTAAGAGTGAATATTTTAAGAAAACAATAGTGGCTAAAATTATGCATCTCATCAAAGACGAGGCTACAAATCATTCACAGTTAAATCATTAGTATGCCAAAATAGGGGTTGAATTTTGAGTTTATTTATAAAAGAAAGGTTTTTATGGTCGCTATGAACAAATCAATGACTCTGAAGTAAGAAGTCAAGTGATCCTAGTGTTAGGAATTAGATGCTACTAATCCCGCCCAAGACCGGAGGCATGAAAAGCAGGAAAAAAAAATGAAGACTGAGAAGAAACGTAAGAAAAATTGTAAATTCAAGACACGGGGATTTAACGTGGTTCGGCAAATTTGCCTACGACCCACACCGATATTTCACCGTATTGATGAAGAAAAAGGAGTACAAAATACACTCTATTTTGTACGCAAAGGCCTCACTTAATTTTCTGTCGTTTCCTCTCTGCACAAGACTGAATACATTTATTTATGCACAAATTTTGGATGAATAGTCAACAATTTACCGCCAACTTTTCTCCATTTTTTTAGGGTGGCAATCTTTGCATTAGATGCAACATCAGATGTCATATGATCATGTGCTTACATCGGGACACCCCACATGGAAAATCATAGTCACATGGCGTTCCCGATGCACGCTATATGGTACCACACATACTGTGCTAGATCATTTTTATTGTTTTACCGCCATTCTTTTACATTTGGCTGCATACTGTTTCGGAAGAGATCAAATTTACTGATTCTTGACATGAAACGTTGTTTCTTCTATTAGCAAGGTGGAAGACTTGAAAGTTCTAAGAGTCAAGCAATGCAAGTAGCAGTAGCATCACTTGACTTCAGAGTCGGATATTGATGATTTTTTGAAGCGGTGGATGAGTGGGGTACGCGTTAGTCACAAAACGTTTGATAAAATAGTTTGTTTAACTTTAATCTACTTTAATTAATTCATAGGAACGCTCTTACTACTGAACCATATATATAGAGATCACAGAATAGTCAAAAGATACTGTTGTGCCATAAACTCGAACTGTTTGCTGGTGGATAAATAATAATATCATAAAGGCAAAATGTGCTTAGATTTTCACATGATTGATCATTTTCTTACCACATTGATGGAAGACAAGAAAAGAATTTATAAGGCTTGGACTACACGTTTTCTATCAGTGTATGATTGAAATTTATATACAGAAAACAACAGAAACACGAGAAATCAGCTAGCTGATTCTAGCAAGATAATTTATACATCTTAAGCGTTTCTTCCAGGAGCCTTTAACATCTTATCAATCTGTCATGGGAATGAATGTGGTCTTTACAGCGTTGCTGGCGATTCTTTACTTGCCTATATGCTTTGTTGCAATATCTCTTTGTGGCTCGAATGATGAATATGCTCTTCTAGCCTTGAAATCTCAAATAATTTATGATCCAGACAAAATCTTGGCTAAGAATTGGTCACGAGGAATCTCTTTTTGCAATTGGATTGGTGTTACTTGTGGCAGGAGACATCAAAGAGTTAGAAGCTTAAATCTAGCAAATATGGGGCTAGGAGGTACCATCGCTAAAGAAATTGGCCAGCTTTCTTTTCTGAGAAGCTTTAATGTTAGCAGCAACATTTTCCGTGGATTTATCCCAGATGAAGTCAGTAACTTGAGCCAACTTCTTGAAATAGGGATGCAGTACAATGAGCTAAATGGTTCAATTCCTCAAAGTCTTGGATTACTTGAAAATCTAGAGATCTTAAATCTCTACCAAAACAAACTCACTGGGAATATTCCTAGCAAGTTTTTCAACCTCTCTTCGTTGGTAGAAATTAGTCTTGGAAACAACAGTCTCTCTGGGTTTCTTCCAACAGATGTATGCTACAATCTTTCAAAACTCCAGAGACTAATAATTTCTCTGAATCAATTAAGTGGAAACATACTTCCGAGCTTGGGAAGCTGTGGGAATTTGGAACTGCTTTCTTTGTCGCAAAATAACATGACAGGATACATTCCACCAGAGATTGGCAACTTGACAAAGCTTCAGAGCCTCCGTCTAGGATTAAATAATTTTATAGGTATGTCTATACTGATCCTATGAAGTCACATACATCTCTCAGGACACTAGAAAATGTTTTTCGCTCGTTCCTTTACATCAATCATAAATATGTCTCTCTCGCATTCTGCTATGCATTAATAATTGACTATCAAGAGATACCTGTGTATGTATGAGATGATGTAATTATAACCATTCTTAATTTGTAGGAGAATTGCCTAAAACCCTCTTTAATATCTCCTCTTTATTATCAATGAGAGGAAATGAATTTTCTGGGAAGTTTCCTCATGAAGATCCATGCAAGAGACCTGCAACGCTTGAGCTCCTAGACCTTGCTAATAACAAATTTCATGGAGAGATACCTCCGAGTCTATGGGAGTGTCATGCGCTTCAAACTCATTTACTAACAGGCAATAAATTCATAGGAAGTATTCCAAATGGAATTGGAAACTTATCAGCACTCCAATGGCTATATTTGAGTGAAAATGGCTTCAATTTTATTTAGCCTTTCGTAATTCTGAATTTATTATTTGATATAATGTTGACATTTTAAATATTTGAACAATTGCAGGAAGTATTCCATATGATATTGGGAACTCATCAGGGCTTCAATTTCTAGATCTGGAAGACAATAACTTGACAGGTACCTATCTCCTATGCGGTATTATTTTTGTGTGTATATACTGACTAGCACTGAATTATAGGTACAATTCCAAATTCAGTCGGAAATTTATCAAATTTGAAGGAATTCTCAATTCAAAACAACAGTATTCATGGACACATCCCACAAGAATTGGGACGTCTAACCGGTTTAAAAGTGTTAGATTTGTCCGTCAACAGGCTTGAGGGTGAAATACCCCACTCTGTCTTCAATCTCTTCATGTTACAAACACTTGGTTTGTCATTCAATAGAATATCTGGTAGTCTTCCGGCCTCAATACCTAATGGATTCCCTGATCTCCAAGGCCTGTACCTCACTGTCAACCGATTAAGTGGAGAGATTCCAGGCTATATTTCAAATTTTTCTAGGCTTACTACATTGAACCTTAATGACAACGCGTTCAGTGGACGTGTACCCATGGATCTTGGGAATTTGCAGGACCTAGAATATCTGTATCTACAAAATAATCAGTTGACAAATGGCCCTTCAATGCTGGAATTGGATTTTCTCATTTCATTGAACTCTTGTAGATACCTGAAGTCCATAGTGATCACTAACAACTTGTTTCAAGGAATGCTTCCGAAAGCCCTTGGTAATCTGTCGGCTTCAGTTGAAGTCTTCCACGCTTCTGGTTGTGGCATCAAAGGGATGATTCCAAGTGAAATTGGCAATATCAGCAACTTGATCTGGTTAGACATGGGAGGCAATGGATTGACCGGAACAATCCCCGACTCGTTAAGTCAATTGAGCAAGTTGCAAAATCAAGATATTGGTGACAATAAATTACAAGGGCTATCATATGACAACCTTTGCAATCTAGTCAGTCTGTATCTCTTAGATTTGGGGAACAATGAGCTCTCTCAGCAGCTACCAACTTGTTTAGGAAATCTTACTTCTTTACAAGAGATTTATTTATCAAACAACTCATTGACTTCCACTATACCATCAACCTTGTGGACTAACAAGAATATTCAACTAGTGGACATGTCATATAATTTGCTTAATGGTTTGCTATCGCCAGAGATTGGCAATGTGAAGAGCATGAGAGAGTTATATCTATCAGGAAATCAGTTCTCAGGCGAGATTCCAAGCACTATTGGGGAACTTCAGAACTTGTTAAATCTGAACTTGTCAAACAATCAGCTACATGGTCATATACCTGAGTCATTTGGAAATTTGATTTCATTGCAATATCTGGATCTATCCAAGAACAATCTCTCTGGTTTGATCCCCAAGTCAATGGAGAAACTTAAGTACCTTGTGTTCTTAAACGTCTCGTTTAATGAGCTTAGTGGTGAAATTCCAAGCAGCGGGCCTTTTAAGAACTTGACATGGGAATCTTTCAAAGGCAACAAAGAATTGTGTGGAGGATCTCAATTTATGGTGAGAGCGTGTAAAAAACCCAGATCCTCCAGCAAGAGTGGCAGATTCTTGAAATATATTTTGCCATCAATTGTGATGGTTATAATTCTCGCCATTATTTTTGTTTGTTTAATGAGACGCCGTACTAGGAGTACACGTGTTCCAGCTCAGTCTAGTTCTCCCATGATCATCAAGAGGTATTCATATTATGATATTCTTAATGCTACCAACAAATTTGCGGAAGAGTATCTAATTGGCAGAGGCAGTGTTGGTGCAGTATACAAGGGAGTATTTTCCGATGGAATGGTTGCTGCTATTAAGGTTTTTAATTTAGACTCAGAAGGTGCAGAGAAGAGTTTTGATACAGAGTGCCACATGTTGTGCAACATTCGCCACAGAAATCTCATCAAGGTAATTAGCAGTTGCTCTAATGTTGATCTTAGAGCCTTGGTGCTGGAATATATGCCTAATGGAAACCTCAGCAAATGGTTGTACAACTCTGACGAAGGCCTAACTATAGCTCAAAGATTGGAGATCATGATAAATGTGGCATGTGCCATCCAGTATCTACATCACGAGTATCCCTCTCCAATTGTCCATTGTGATTTGAAACCGACCAACATACTTTTGGATGAAGATATGGTTGCTCGTGTTGGAGACTTTGGCATTGCCAAGCTTCTCACAGAAGACCAGAGAATTTTGTTGACGAGAACATTGGGCACAATTGGGTATATGGCACCAGGTACAAAGTTCTGTTACCTGTGTTATATTTACTTATTTCTTATGTAACACTTCACTTGTTAATTTTGTTGTGTAGAGTACGGATCACAAGGACTTATTTCAACAATGGCGGATGTTTATAGCTATGGGATTTTGCTGATGGAAACATTTACCAAAAAGAAGCCAACAGATGATATGTTTGCAGGAGAGTTCACCATGAGAAGATGGGCGTTGGAATCATTCCCCAATGCCATAATGCACGTAGTGGACATGGATGGAGATGAAGGAAATATTCAAGCAAAAGAAAACTGCTGCAGATCAGTCATGGGACTAGCCCTAGAATGCACGAAAGCTTCACCTGAGGAGAGGATTGAAATGAAAGATGTCGTAGCAAGGCTGAAGAAGATGAGAATTGAATTTTCTCAAAGCACGACTGAGACGAAACCACACAGAAAGGTTTGTTTCTCTTCACATGTGGTGTTTCAATTTATCAAGGACGAAATGGAATCTTTAGCCATGTCTCACAAGTACATGTTTCCTTTGCAGAAAAGAGAAAACTAGGAGATCAACCTGAACATTTGCTAAGCTCTGCCTGCCTTTCAGTTCTAGCGAATGTGAACAGTGCTAAGTCTGTTCACAGTATCACCCCCACGCAATATGTGCAAAATTATCATTTCTCATTGAATCACAATGATACACTTATGTCCTACTTAAGGCTGTTAAACTTGATTAATTAGAAGAAGAAGTTTGAGCCTCGAGAACTCTGTTTTCCCTTATAATAAGAAGGAAGATTGAAGCCATTAGCAACCAAACTCAGCTTTTATAACCCCCGCCCCCGGGGGCCATCTACAGCTTCTCCGGTTACTGTATAATAGCATTTTTTATGCTGTAGAATTTTGAGAACCTAGATCCCAAAGATCTCATTGATCCCCATATAGTATATATAACCATAACATGAATTACTCCAGTCTTACAGTGTACCCAAAGTTTAGCTTTCTTTCATTGTAAATCATGTAAAGTCATTCTAAAAGTTTTGGGTTTTTGCCCATTTTAAGTAAACTTATTTCAAAACTTAGTAATTAGTACTCAAACTGACTGAGGTCCTCTCTGACGAGTTTGTCATTCTAAATTAGGTCGAATGAAAAACTTAATACGGAATTAAACTTAACACTAAAAGGTACGTAATTAAAAAGTAGTAAGGCGATTAAAGAAAGATAGCATTAAGAAGGTAGCATTATTATCTTCGATCAACTGTTTAAACATACTGTATTAGTCTTTCAAAGTATGCTCGAGTTCCAGTAAATCTGGGACAACATAGTGAATGAATCACAATTCCATATAATTTTCGTGTTATTATATAACTATAGCAGCTTAGTGTATATGCTTTCAATAGCATATCCAAAACTAAATGGTCAAAACATGTATCATTTTCAATATATTTTGGTGGTACCAAAATGTCAAAAGCTAACCTTCAACCTCTATTGATGATTAAGATATGTCCTAAATATATACAAGTGACTTATTTGAATGGTACGTTATTTCTAGCACAAAGTACAAATGGATGATAATTTTTTAGTTTCTAAATTTAACCTTGTAAGTATAACTTAGAAAGTTTGACGTACCATAGATGTAAGCACTAATTATACTATAATAAAAGTTGCAAAAGGTACAGTCATTTTCAAAAACATAACTATTTTTGTTTTCTTTTTGTTTCTTTTGATAAAATTATCAATATTTGAAAATATGCAATATGGGTGTCAAATCGAAGATTTTAACATGGGCTTTCATATGAAGCAATTAGAAAGAGATGTCTATGATGTATAGTCCATAAAAGTACGTCAAAGATTTAAGATAAAAGTTACATTTTTTACTTTTCAATTTCCACATACAACCCAATCTTTTTATAGTAGTGCAATTGAGTCCTCACTAATTGGTATGACATTTGATTTAATTCAGTTTATTCCTAAAAGTTTAGTTCCAATATGAACTCCCATGTTTTGTCAAATTAAAATTAAACAATAAACATAATACTAACTATATAATTTCAATTATGTGTTACTAATTCTTTTTTATTTAAAATATCAATTGATTTGATTCTATAAAATTATACTATTTATTTTGAAATTTAATAGTATTGCCATATATGTTCTTCTTTTCATTGAAGGGAGGAGATTCAGCTTCTTTTAATATTAAAAAATGCAAATAATTACAAAGTGAAAAATATGAATTATAAACATTAGTTTTTTTCACAAATAATAATTAATCTAATTTTGCAAAAAATAAAAAATATATTGATGATTGTGAAAATCAATATAAAATTCTCTGTGTAGTTAAATTGTTGTAATCGAAAATCAACGACTTATAAGTTATATCTTTTAAATTTTAATTTTGCAAAAAAAATAAAAATAAAGGAGGCACCTTTACATATAAAGAAATTATAACTAATTATGGCTAATTTACGTGCAATGCACATATAATACACTAGTTTGGCTTATAAATTCCATTAGACGATTCACCGATCTTCAGCTTCATAAGTAATAGCCTCAGATCTTATAAGTTATACCGGCACTCTTAGCATCAAGTGAAACCAAACTCTCCATGTATGTTTCCATTTGAAACGAGTGCTTGGCACCGCGAACTCCAAGGCCTTTCCTCACTCCAGTGTTTGGATCAAATAGGACTAGCTTGCCACTCACCGATACTCCTAGAATTTCTCCATGGTTTGTAAATCGCAGCACCTTCACAAGTGCCGAACTACCAGCGTACATATTCCTCCAAGACTCCACCAAGCCATCACCCACATAGAGAAAATCTGCATCCGATGGCCAGAGTCATCATGTCTTAACACCCCAAGCTTTTCCCCTAGGTGGCCACAGACAAAAAGTTTCTACATTGCTGCAAATTTTGTGGCAAATCCACCACTCTGAATTCTTCAGTGCTCATATCGAAGGAAAGGATCAGAGCCCTCGGACCCAAATTCACGTTAGAGGTAGCCCATCCAACCCAGTGAACTGCTCCATTAACAAAGGCCGGCGACGTCCCATAATAAGATGCTAAATCACGTGGCGCACCAGCACTCAATCTCCTTCAGGAACCCGATTTCACTGTGTATAGCTCAATCTCATTCAATGTCCCATGTTCCCCTGCAGCATACGCCATTCTGACCACCTTATAATCATCATTCTCAACATCAAACCCGAAACCAAGCCAAGACATAAAAAGACCAAGGAGTTCTACGGGTAAAATGAGGTTTGGGGAGACTCGATTACCATTTAATAGAAGGGTTCCAGAGTATGATACCGTGATAACCATCAGACAGACAAAACAACCCATTGTAGAAGCCAACTATTTGAAAAAGATCAAAAGATTTGGACTTGAAAGGGAACTGCATTTCTTGCATATTGCACTCTTTCTGACTTGAGAAAAGCAACAAGTAGTATTTTTTCTTGAGTATCCTAAAGTATGTGAGGACGGGGATTTGGGTATTCTTTGCTCTGGTGTTATGATATGAAATAGAAGATTGGCTGGCGATTAAACCATTGAAGAACTTGCAAACTGACCTGATTTGTATAAGGGTTCTGACTTGAAGTCCTGTGAAAATTTCGGTCCATAGTTCCTATGGCAAATAATCCGACATTCTTGGGTTCCTTTCAAGCTGGGCAAACTGGTTAGAGTTAGAGAATTCACAATTTCAACCGGGGGGGGGGGGATTATGTTCCACTACCATTACATCCTTCTTCTGGTTTGAACTTCTCTCCCTCTTGTTCTATAGGAACTTCTATTGACAAAAAGTACAATTCTATTGGATAATAATCCATTTATTTAGAAAAATATTTTACAGCCAATAACATTACACAAAATAAAAGAATTACACAACTAGCAACGTATATTATTACATCTCTGTCTTACATGTCTAGACATTGTTCTCTGCTTCTTTTTTTTCCCCATTTATTATTTTAGAGGATTATGTCAAGGAATAAATCCTACCTTGACAAATTATAAAATATATAACCAATATATACAGTGTTTGGACTCCTCCCCTTAAGAGGTTAATCTCTATTGCCTTTTAAATAGATTACTAATTTATAAATTAAGAGCTTGTTTGATGCCAATTATTTGGCAAAATTATAATGAGAAGAGAAGAATAATGTTTATTGGGAATGTAAAAAGGTGTAAAATGTGTGGTTGTAGTTAAATAGTTGTCAAATCAAATATCAAATCGATTGTAGGTAGAATTATAATTTGGGAGAATAATTGGAAATAATGAGGATCAAACAACCTCTAAGTTGATTAACCATAGTGTTTAACAAAGTGTTCCATCACATCAACTCTCCTCAACCTTGGCCTCAAAGGCCTTTTGGTTTTTGGGATGATCTCTGGAGTGAGAAGTCAAGTGATAATACTGCCACTTGCATTATCAGTTCACTCATGTCTTCCTACTTGCCAAAAGAACAACATTTCATGTCGAATTAATTGGATTTTTCTTAAACCATGTTTGTCTTCTAAATTTTTTTCTCTTTGCCTTTGTTCTCATGATTTTTTTCCCCACTAATCTTTGTGAATTGTGATAATGCAGTGATCTGATTCTTTAGCAGCAAACCAATCTACTTCATGGATCATAAATGCAAATTATATGAGAAACTTAAATGGAATCGTGATACCAATTGAACAAGTGACCAATTGGAGGACAGTATGTATGAGCCATGACACATTGAGTAGCCCTATTAGCCGTAACTAATAAGGACAATAGTGAATGAAAAGGTAGATTTACCCCCAGAGTACACATATAGATCATGGGGAGTGGAGTCCCAATAAAAAGAATAATGCAATTTATCGCCACTGCAGATGATCGCTATGCTATATGTCAGTATAGTAAATGATAAGTCAAATAAAATATAAGGATATGTGATACGTTTAAAAGGACATGTGATGCCTATGCATCCCAGGCATATGCCTAGACGAGCTTTCGTAAGAGAAGAGAAAAAGGTACTTAATTCAGTTAGGATCAATTCAACCTTGAAGCTTACATCTGATGGAGATTTGGTACTTAAAGATGCTGATGGCACGTTGGTGTGGTGTACAGGCACTGCTGGGAGGTCTGTTGACAGCTGACTTTTGACAGGGATGGGAAATCTTGTTCTTATGGATGTGAATAACTTGGTGGTTTGGCAATCCTTTGATCATCCGACAGACTGCTTAGTTCCAGGACAGATATTAGCATTTGGACGCAAGTTGACAGCCAGTGTTTCAACTTCCAACTGGACTCAAGGAGGATTTTCTTTATCTACGACTGACAGAGGTTTAGCTGCATATATCAAATCTAACCCTCCACGAGTCTATTATCAAAATGAGTTTGCTTCCACCAATGACACAAAATCAACCCGTGCTATGTTTCAAAATGGAAGTTTAGATACATATATATATAAGTTACTTTGAAGGGCTATTCATCTCAATTAACATTCCTGTGGCCACTTCAGCGCAGTACATGAAATTGGATCCTCAAGGGCATCTTAAAGTTTTTGAATGGAAATATAATTTGTATAAATGGACGGAGGTAGCTGACATTACTCAAGGTGATCTCGGTGAGTGTGGTTTCCCCCATGGTTTGCGGGGAGTGTGGGATTTGCTTTAATAGGACATGTACTTGTCCCGCTTCTGTCAAAACAGTCTATTTTAAGCAGATTGATATTAGGCAACCTAATCGTGCTTGTAACCATATTACTCCTCTAACTATCCACACATAAGTTTGTAGACCTTGATCAAGCAACAGATATAAGCTTTGCCGCAGATATTGCTAACACAGACATGAATCATTGTAAAGAAGCATGTTTAAAGAATTGTTCTTGCAAAGCAGCAATTTTTCGCTATGGATCAAATTCTTCTGATGGAGACTACCATTTACCATCTCACATTTTTTTAGTTACATACAATGATGAGGAAAAGACTCATTATAATTCCAGTCTATCTCTTAAAGTGCAGATTAATGTCCCAACTGCAAGATCCCCTTTGGTAAATTCTTCTGCCACCCCGGCTACCAATGGAAGAGGAAGTCTTCTCGTGCCCATACTTGGATCTACTGCAGGGATTCTTTTTGTAGCTGTGATCGTTGGATTGATAGTTCACATAATCAGGAAAAGAAATAGAGCAGAGGAAGTAGAAGAGGACTATTTAGATCATGTACCAGGAATGCCCACAAAATTTTCGTATGAAGACCTGAAGAATGCCACATTCAACTTCAACCAAAAGCTTGGAGAGGGTGGATTTGGTTCAGCATATCAAGGTTTTCTTAAAGATGGCACTGACGTAGTGATGTTGCAGTAAAATGTCTTGATGGAATTGGTCGCCTTAGAAAATCATTTCTTGCTGAGGTGGAAACCATTGGTGGCATTCACCATGTCAACTTGGTGAGACTATTTGGTTTTTGTGCTGAGAAATCTTACAGGCTTTTAATTTATGAGTATATGAAGAATGGATCATTAGATAAGTGGATATACGGCAGAAATCAAATGATTTCTCTTGACTGGAACTGTAGGAAAAAGATTATTCTCGACATTGCCAAGGCACTAGCATACCCCCATGAGGAATGCAGGCACAAAATTCTCCACCTAGGTATCAAACCCCAAGACATTCTGCTAGATGAGAATTACACTGCTAAATTGTCTGATTTTGGTCTTTCTAAGTTGATAGACAGGAACCAAGACCAAGTAGTGACCACAATGAAAGGTACTCCTGGATATCTGGCTCCTGAATGGGTCAACTTAGTCATTACAGTAAAGTAGATGTCTATAGCTTTGGGATTGTGACCCTTGAAATTCTATGCGGTCGGAAGAATATTGATCAGTCTAAGCCTGTGGAGGAAAGGCATTTACTGAGTCTTTTCAAAGAAAAAGCAAAGGAAGGACAACGGATAGACATGGTCGACGAATGCAGTGAAGATATGCAGTCTCATGCAATAGAGGTTGTGGAAATGATGCATGTTGCTGCTTGGTGCCTACTAGGTTATTATGCCAACAGGCCTTCAATGTCAACAGTGATTAAAGTCCTTGAGAATGTTCACGATGTTCCACAAGAACTAGATTATAACTTCTTGAACCCTCAGACTCAGGGAGTGGCAAACAGAACTCAGCACAAAACTCCATTACTTGCATCAATTCTATCAGGACCCCAGTAACCAAGGAGTTATGGACTTGAATTTTTCTTCTTTAGGTAATTATTAAGTTTTACCACCATTTTATAGAGGTTTGCAATGCTATGTTTTGTTTTTGTCAAGTGTATCTTCCATTGATGCAATTCACTTGTCCCAATCTGATGTACTTTATATGTGGCCTTATATTATTGTGCTAGTTTTTTCTCCCTAGTTATCCAAATCCAGATAACCTTGTCAGAGAGAATTCCAGAAGTTAACAAAAATTCAGTTTTTATGGGATTTAGGTACATGCTTTCTCTTTTATCACTCAGGAAGAAGTGAGATGAAATTGACTGCACAGTAACCTTCTACTTTAAAGTAAGTAATAATAATATGTAATTACTGCACCTCGTTTCTGCTTACTACGCTAGAGTTCGATGCTGCTGACAGCATCTTGCAAATTCTTAATCTATTATTCATGCAGATTCATCATATTTTTCGAACTTCCAAGATAAAGAAACATAATGGTTCATGTGATTTCGAGAGCGTAAAGGACATTGGATTTTCCCCCTACCTATAATAACCTGATGCATCGGCAATCACAAATATGTCATCGACATTGAAATCTGTCATGTCTTACGTTAAGCGTATTGTTGGTTCTTTAAAATTATGGTTGGAGTATTTAAATGTATCGAAGACAACCTAAATTGTTCTTCAAGTTGTATCTTTTTTTTCCCCTTTTATTTTTGTCTTCTTTCTTTTTTCTTTTTAAATCTCTTCTAGGGACATGGCAGTGAAACATGTGTGGTGAAAGATGAGTTATGTCATCAGAAATTTTTAGTGGCCCCATAGAATTGCTCACGTTCTACGGGATTACAGATGTAGTGCTTAATGTATCTGGACTCCAATAGTCCAATGACATCTGTAGTAATGCAACCACCATCTTATCTTCTGCCATGCTTGACAAACACGTTGATGAAACTCGTACCTCTGTGGCTGTGCATACATATTATACAAACTATAAAGCACAGTTCAATAATGCTACAATATAGTAGATTTCAATTCAGACTACTAAAAATATATAGTCTATTACAACAATACTGACAAATACCAATAAATTTTATCCTTCAAACCTACTAAATTACATTCATAATCCACATTGATAAATTTGAAACATTATTTGTATTTTGCTTAAATAGGCATGAAAGACAATTGAACTATACACGAGTTACATGTGAATTTCTCAAGGGTTAATTTCACAAATGGTCTCAAATAGTTAAAAAATGTAACAAGTTACATGTAAATTTCCTAGGCGGGCTAGGTCAATATGTAGTTGTCTCCACATTTCCTTTTCAAAAATCAAAATTACAAGGAAATTTCTTGAAGTTTGTTTTCTCTTCAACTTTGACACCCAACTACTTTTCCTTCATTTCTTCTTCATTTACTTAAAATTGGCCCAAAACCTAACAGTAATAATAATATAATAAACTAAGTTTGTATTGAATGAATGCTTTTAGAAACTCCCAATAAGTTTTGAAATCTCAAGGTATTCAATATACGCATTTTAGAGTACTATAGAAGTCTTAGTACATTTAATTGCAACTTTTAAAAACTTTTATGGGGTCTTTAGAAGTTGAGAGGTATGCAATTGAGTCTTCTAAGAATTTCACTCTCGTGTTATACAAGAATGACTTAGATTCTCTATTTGTAAGATGACTTTTTGGTGAAAAACAGAAGTGGGGAAAAATCTTTCAATGCCTCACCAATACACACGAGACTTTTGAAGACTTTCCCAAAATATATATGAAAAAAAATACAAAATATTTCTTTTATTTTTGTATATAGGGTTTAATTATTTTTAATGTGAGCTCATTGGTCTCGTGTTTTACTTTTACCCTTTCAATCTTCTCTGTCAAAAGCAAATATGGGGGAAGATTTAGTGGGTGATCCGAGTTGAACAACATAAAATTTGATAATCTACTCTCTCCTACACATTAATAAAGTGTCAAATGCCAATCAAGCCTTAACCCGTTTAGTTAGGTGGTTAGCGTAAGTCTGGGACTTAGAAGTCTCAAGTACAATTCTTCCCATCAACATTTCATGGGTGTGTGTAGTTGAATGCATAGAGGTTTGTATTGCTAAATCTTGCAATTTCCCTAAATATGGTCAAATCTTGCAGTTTTGGTTTACCATCCTTTTCATCCACTTTAAATAACTAATACTGTCCAAACAAGCACTTGTGCCCAAAAACATATTGTGATCACAACCTCATGACCTTACTTGAGCATTGAAGATGCTTTAAGAGAAGCGCTCAAGGAATCGTACTCCAACTTGCATTAGAGTTCACTTTCGTTGACTCCGTGGTGGCCGGGCAGACCTAAACGTGGTTCCTCCGTCCCGTGCCCGGGTAAAATCACAAGTCTTCGTCCTTGCTAATAAAATATCTACCGTCAAAAATTAATTAAAGCTTTTTTTTTTATTTATAAAGCGAATTTATAATGAGTGAAAATGAGTGGTCGAGATTTAATTAAAGTTTGAAATGTGTGGTGATTGTTGAGTAGCTGTCAAATCAACAGTCAAATCATAATAGGTAAATTTATAAATTACAAAAATAAACAAAATCAAACAAGGCCCAAAATATTCTCCTGTCAACGTGTCTTTGAATTTTTTTCTCTTGGCTTTGTTCTCTGTGATGAATTTTGTGTCAACTTCTTTTTCTTCCGAATTTACTTTCTCCTCAATCATCATTGCGGGAAAATGGTACGTGGAGGTGGAGGCCAGTAGTGATATAAATATGACATGTTGGTTTTTTTTTTTAATTATTATTACTTATTAATGTGGCTCGAATTATGATACAATTACTAAGATACTCCCATTTCAGCTAGGAGGATCTACCTCTCTTGAATTTTCCTCATTTCCCCTATCTCCCTTTGCATTAAAAAAAAAAAAGAATTATTACTTATTTTTTTTCTTACATTTTGTTCAAATAATAAAATTGAAATTCAAAAGTTAAATTATTGTCATTGCTTAGTTTTTCTTTAGAACTCAAAGATATGGAGGTATGAGCCTATAGAACAGAACATGTTCAAGTAAGGTCGTAATTGCTTTGTTTTTCTTTGTGTTAGTATAATAAATAAAATTAAATAGTAAAACGATTGATATCGTGGAATCTCTTATCCATAATACTCGTACATTGAGATACAATCACAATTAAGTTATTAAAATGTAATACTCGTACACTGAGAACTCAAATCCCAATCAAGATTAAGTTGTTATTATTATGAATGAATAATAAAATGTTGTTGTTGCTGTCCTTCTTCTTCTTATCATCATCATCATCAGCCAAAGTCGTCATTATTATAGAGATTAACATAGTCTTTTTAATTAGTTCAGGGAGACTATAATAGCAAGATTAATGTAGGGTTTAGATTTTTCCACCCCACAAATCCAAATAATCCAAATAATATAAGGGGAAGAGGGGAGTTATAATGTCAAATTGAGAGTGAAATGGGTAAAAGAGGGGCCCATTTACCAATTTCCTTGACCCACAAATCAACATTTAAGTGAATCAAATTTTGACACATATCAAATTTAAATATTTTCTCTCCTAAGTTTTTCCCAACACATTATTTGAAAGTAAGGTTTTTCCCTTTGGTTTTTTCTCAATATTAATCTTGCTCTAAATAACATAATAGTTTGCTCCCTAGATGGCAATTTTGATTTAGAGACATGAAGACACTCAATATATGTGATACATTCTCCCCACTAGTTTAATAGACCCATATATAAGTTACTGTCTCTATAAATAAAACTAATGGGGAGAAAGACACTGCATGCATGAGCAAGTGTTTTCATAATAGAGAAACCCCGTGTTTCTAGATCATTTCTTGTCTAATAGTTGGCAAAATCAAACCAATCAATACCAAACTCGTGGCTCAAAAATCTAGACAAAAGCCATTACTGCTGCTACAAGTTGCATTAAAAATTAACCTTCTCAGGAGACTTTGGAAGTCTACCATTTAACAACATGATTAATCATGTCAAAAAATTAGCAGATTTTTCTTCCACAATGTGTTTGTTTCAAAGATTTTTCTTTGCTTTTGTTGTCACGATAATCTCCCGTCCAATTTTGATAACTTGCCAGCCTTATGATTATCCAACAGCAAACCTTTCTGCTTCATGGTACAACACTTTCTCAGCAAATCATTCCGTAAATTTTACAGATGGTTCAACAGTGAGAGCCATCCTATTAAGGGGAACATACGGTCCAAGGTACGCATGCGGGTTCTACTGCAAAGGGAATTGCGAAACTTTTCTCTTTGCCATTTTCATCGTCCAAACAAACAGTGGTGATTGTATCACTTCTCCGAGCATTGGATTCCCACAGGTTGTTTGGTCTGCTAACCGGAACAACCTTGGAGCTTACTTCTGATGGAGATTTGGTATTAAAAAAAGTTGACGGCACATTGGTATGGTCTACAAACACAGCAGGAAAGTCTGTTACTGGCTTAAATTTGACTGAAATGGGCAATCTCCTTCTGTTCGATGAGCATAAGTCTGTTGTTTGGCAATCTTTTGATCATCCCACTGATTGTTTGCTTCCAGGACAGGTGTTAGCATTAGGGAAGAAGCTAGTAGCTAGTGTTTCGTCGTCTAACTGGAGTCAAGGAGGTATTTCTTTGTCCATACTTGATAAAGGTTTAGTTGCATCTATAGGATCTAAGCCTCCACAGGTCTATTTTGAAAATTTGTTCCTTGTGATGAGAGTCAATAAAGAACCAAGTTATGCTAGGTTTATAAATGGAAGTGTTGACATATATATAAATTCTACTGAGCCAAGTCGCCCGGATATGTCTATTGAAATTCCTTTGGCCATACCGGCAGGCCAGTACATGAAATCGGCCCAGTACATGAAAATGGTTTCTGATGGACATGTGAAAGTTTTTCAATGGCAAGGGGAATGGAACGAGGTGGCTGACATTACTACAGGTTATTTTGGAGAATGCAATTACCCCATGGTTTGTGGCAAGTATGGAATTTGCTCGAATGGGCAGTGTAGTTGACCCACATCAAGCACTGACCCGAACAACCACTTTAAGCAGATTGATGGTCGGCAACCGAATCTTGGTTGTTCTGAAATCACCACTTTGTCTTGTAATACTTCAAATTATCATAGGTTTTTTGGAAATTGATGATGCCACATATGTTACCTTTGCAGCAGACATTGCTAATACACCAGACACTACTAATACAGATATGAATCGATGTAAAGAAGCATGTTCAAATTATTGTTCCTGCAAAGCTGTGATTTTTCGTTATGGCTCAGATTCTTCCAGTGGGGAAGGCTATTTACCTGCTGAAATCTTTTCTCTGATGAACAATGAGAAGGAGAAAACCCATTACAATTCCAGCATATCTATTAAAGTGCAGTTAGCTCCAAGTGCAATATCCCCTTCCGTCGATTTCTCCCCTAACCCTCCTGTCAAGGGAAAGAGGAGTTTTCCAGTGGTAGTAATGGGATCCACAATAGGGATATTCTCTTAGCAGTGTTAATTGGTCTGGCACTTGTTATAATCAGAAAGAAAAGAAAAGCTGCAGAGGAAGTGGAGGAGGATTATCTAGATCAAGTACCAGGAATGCCAACAAGATTTTCGTATGAAGACTTGAAGAATGTAATGGAGAACTTCAATACAAAATTTGGAGAAGGAGGTTTCGGTTTTGTATTTCGAGGGACTCTCAAGGATAGCACTGAAGTCGCAGTTAAATGTCTTGATGGAATTGGGAGAGTAAAAAAATCCTTTCTAGCTGAGGTTGAAAGTATGGGTAGTATTCACCATGTAAACTTGGTTAGACTGATTGGCTTTTGCGCCAAGAAATCACACAGGCTTTTAGTTTATGAGTACATGAGGAACGGATTGTTAGACAAATGGATATACAGAAGAAGCGCGAGGATTCCTCTCAATTGGAAATGCAGGAGAAAGATATTCTTGATATAGCCAAAGGATTATCATACCATTGGAAATGCAGGAGAAAGATATTCTTGATATAGCCAAAGGATTATCATACCTCCATGAAGATTGAAGACAGAAAATTGTTCACCTGGATGTAAAACCGCAAAACATTCTTCTTGATGAAAATTTAAATGCTAAGTTGTCTGATTTTGGACTTTCTAAGCTGATAGACACGAACCAGAGCCAGGTTGTGACCACCATGAGAGTTACTCCTGGTTATCTAGCCCCAGAATGGCTTAGTTCAGTTATAACAGAGAAAGTTGACGTCTACAGCTTTGGCATTGTGATTCTTGAAATTTTGTGTGGTTGGAAAAATTTTGAGAAGTTGGAGCCTGAGGCTGAGGAGGAAAGACATTTACTGAGTCTTCTCAAGACAAAGGTAGAGAATGGACAATGGTTGGATATGGTTGACAAGCACAATGAAGATATGCAGATTAATGCAGCAGAAGTAGTGGAAATGACGCATGTTGCAGCTTGGTGTCTACAAGGTTATTATGCCAACAGGCGTCCAATGTCAATGGTGATCAAAGTTCTTGAGGGTGTTCATGATGTTCCAAAAGATTTAGATTATAACTTCTCAAACCCTCAGAGCACGGGGAACAAAATTCCTGAAGTTGACTTCGAGCATGCAACTCCATTACTTCCATCAGTTCTATCTTCCGATCTAAACCAAGGAGTTTAGGCTAGAACTCTTTTTCTCGAAGGAAGCTGTTTTTCAATTTAATGTTTTTTCCATCGTGAACCCAGTGTCAATCGTCTCTATCCAGCATATTCCATATGTGGCTTTCTTTTATTCTGCTAGTTTGTTCTCCATAGTGATTCAGATCCATTTTCTTGTTCGAGACAGTTTAATTTTACCTTAAGTGATGTAAATGGACGTGTGTGTGTGTGTGTGTTGTTTTAACTATGAATTAATATAAATAAGAATCTTACGGCATGTTTGTACGATGAATTAGACATAATTATTGAGAAAGAAACAGAACCTAATATTTCATTTACTTTCAAGTATATAATTGCTGAACCTCGCTTCTATTAATTATACCAGCACTCAACTCTGCTGCCAGTATCCTGCAAATTCTTCATCTGCTCTCCGTGCAAGATTTATCATATGTTCAAACTTCCAACAGAAGCAAACATATATGTTTCATATGGTTTCAACTTTCAAGAGAACATAAAGGACATAGGCTTTCCCTTCTACCTAGCTACCTATAATAACGTAAGGCGTTGGTAATCTTGAATGCCCTTGTCATCAGTTTGAAGTTCATTCAGCATCTCAGAGAAAGACAGAAACTATAATATGAATACTGCAATATCATAACCTTATAATTTGTGTAAATTCTTAAGGATGACAGAAACTAAGGATTGGTTACGCGTCGCAAAGAGTTTGGACTCATTGACTTGAAATGCCAAACAGGAAAATTTGGGAATTCATGAAAAAAAAATATTAATAATAATAAAGGACAAGAGACACAAGTATTCAGATAAAAAGAGTGGCCATATTGACACAACATAGTTTTATAAAAACACATGTTAATCACAATATTGGAAATTCCCAATTTTTATAATTTATGCTCTCAATTTTTTCATCACATTAATATCTTCGATCTTCGGTATTTTTGTAATACTAAAAACTATATCTCATGGCAAAGAGATTACCATTATATTACAGATATATTCTGTAAATTATCTTAGGAAACAGATTGCCATATCAAACCATTGATCCCATGTTCAGGAGGCATTTTTTTTCTTTGCCGATGAATTTGCTGGTCTCTTATCTAAGGGAAAACAGAGTTCTTAAGGCTCAAGCAGTCAATTTTATAGGCCTTAAGCATAAGTGTATCATTGTGATTCAATACGAAAGGGTAATTTCGCGTTCAGTGCGTGGTGATGATATTTTGAACAGAAACTGTTATCATTGGCTAGAATTGATTATATGTAGAAATTGATCAACAAGTCTGATTATTGAAACAGTACAGTTATAGGGCTATAAAGATCTTCAGGTTGATCATAGTTTCCGCAATAGAAATGTGTACTCGTAAGAGATGGCTTAAAGATTCTTTCTTGTTCTCTCTAAATTGAAAAAGCACGTGTAGTGTAAAGAGAAACAAACCTTTCTCTCTGGTCTCATCTCAGTTGTGTTTTGACAAAATTCAATTTTTATCTTCTTCAACCTTGCTACGGCATGTTTCATTTCAATCCTCTCAATAGGCAATGCTGTCGTGCATTCTATTGCTAGTCCCATGACTGATTTGCAGCAGTTTTCTTTAGCTTGAATATTGGCTTGCAGATATAAATACGTTACCCCATAGAGTTGCCAATATCATATGGAATACTTGCTGCAAATGTTTAAATATTGAAAACCTCAATATTTTATATCAAATAAGATTTTGAAGTCCATGACACTGCCATAGACTCGGAGTTCTTGTGAACAAAGCAAGGTCCTCAAAAAATGGGCGTAGAACAATGCAAGAAAGACATTTTATGACCCATGTGAAGAGGCATGAGTGAAAATCATTATATAGTGTCCTGAGAGATGTATGTAGTTAACGATATACAAGCGTTACCTTACGTATCAAATTATATAATTCTAGACAGAGATTTTGAAGCTTTTCATCTTGCCAGTTTTATTATGCAACAAAGAAAGTAATTCAAGATTCGTGCAGTTTCCCAATATGTTGCCACTTAATTAATTCAAAGAAATTATTAATTAGTCTTTCAAGCTTCGGAAGATTTTAGCATATATTTATTGGAAGACGCTCAGAGAGACTGTTGTTTCGAAACCAACTTCTAACAAGGAGGAGAGGCTGAAAATCCTGCTAACGATATGCCCAATGAATTTGTTTTGGTAGAGATTTAAGATTTGTAAGATTTCCAAGTAACCCAAGATTTTGTGGACAGAACCATCTGGCACATTGTACTACATCTTCAGTTCACGAAGTTGAATCAAGTTAGCCACCTCAACGGGGATAAATCCAAGGAAATTATCGCTGCTAATATTCCAGCTTCTAGATAAGAGAGTTGGCCGAGTTCTCCTGCCAGGCTATCACAAGTAATGCTAATCCATCTACAGAGCATATAGGCAAGTAAAGCATCGCCAGAAACGTTGTAAATATCATATTTGTTCCCCTGGCTAATCCAGAGGAGAAAAATTTAGGTACTCGCCACGGGCATAAACTACTCATGAACCGGGGAGACTGAATCATGATGATTGATATGATATGATATGATATTAAAGGCTCCTGCAAGAAAAGCGTAAGATGTATATTTTTTCTTGTTAAGAATTGCTCTGTTTTGAACTTTAAATTTTAAAAAAAATAAATCAAAATTTCCTTGACTTCTGCGCTGGTGAAGGTAATGATCCCCTGATTGCCGATGTTTTCTTCATTTTCATAGTGAAGACTTACCTGAGTCTAAGTTTCTCTCATTCAAATAATCCTGAATAATTAGCTTATTTTTAAGACTTTAGTGCCTACCCGTATGATCCCTATGATATAGACACATCAGTTCTCTATGTTTTTTAACTGGAATCAGCAAGCTGATTTCTGAGTTAGCAGGAAACTGAACATCATTCACTAATCTATCAATGAATTTATGTGATCCAGACTTAAACCTACCAATAGAAAAGTCATGGTCCAATTCTGAACACCAGACAAATTCAGTTTTTGTAGTCTTTCACCTTGGCCAGAAAATGATCAATCATGTTAAAATTTAAGCAGATTTTTCTTGGAACAAACAATGTAAAATTTAAGCAGATTTTTCTTGAACAAACAATGTCTAATTTGTCTCAAGGTTTCTTCTTTGCCTTTGTGATATTGTCCAATTGCAAACTGTTCTACTTTATGGCACAACCATGTCTGCTGGCAAATCATTCTGTAATCTCTACAAATGGTTCACTAGTGAATTATTATATGGATTTATGTTATAATTATTTTTTTTGCCACATTATTATCTTCAAATTTTCATCTATTAGTATATTTGATCATTGATGACAATTTTATTCCAAGGCTTTCATTAAAGCGTCAGTGGAAAAATAATGGGAATAGTCGAACGTGCATTCTGAAATTGATTCTGTGCTCGGTCATGTCAATATATCAAAGCTAAGCGTGCTAGGTGATGTCAAAATTGAGGTTGATTAATTAATTGCCAAAATGCGTGGTTCAGAAATCTTTTCAAAAACTAATGCTGCTGCTGTTGCTAATTGCATTAAAAAATTTACTTGTTGCAGAGACTTCAGAGTCTTGGCCTTAACAAAATGATAATTCATGTTAACCATGTCACAAGATAACCAGATTTTTCTTCAAACAATGTCCTTCTTTCAGAGATTTCCCATTGCCTTTCTTCTGATTATAATCTCCCATTCGATTTCGGTAACTTGCCAGCCTTCTGATTATCTACCGGCAAACCTTTCTACTTCATGGCACAACACTCTCTCAGCAGATCATTCCATAAATTTTACAGATGGTTCAACAGTGAGATCCATCCTATGGAGGGGAAAAGTTGGTCCAAGAGATACGCCTGCAGGTTCTATTGCAAAGGGAACTGCGATGCTTATCTGTTAGCCATTTTCATCGTCCAAACAAAATTTGGTGGAGGTATCACTTCTCCGAACATTGGATTCCCACAGGTTGTTTGGTCTGCTAACGGGGACAATCCAGTTAGGATCAATTCAACCTTGGAGCTTACATCTGATGGAGATCTGGTATTGAGAGACGCTGATGGCACATTGGCATGGTCAACAAACACTATAGTGAAGTCTGTTGCTGGCTTAAATTTGACTGAAATTGGAAACCTCGTTCTGTTTGATGAGCATAAGTGCGTGGTTTGGCAAACGTTTGATCATCACACTGATTGCTTGGTTCCAAGACAAATCTTAGCATCCGGACTGAAGTTAGTGGCTAGTGTTTCGTCGTCTAATTGGAGCTCAGGAGGTATTTCTTTATCTGTGACTGATAAAGGTTTAACTGCCTCTATAGAATCTAATCCTCCACTGGTTTATTTTAAAAAGGGGTACTCCAGTGTGGAAGGGAATAAAGAACAAAGTTATGCTAGGTTTATAAATGGAAGTCTTGATAGATATATATATATATATATATATATTCTACTGAGCCAAGTCCCCCAGATATGTCTATTGACATTTCTCTTGCCATTTCAGATATATATATATATATATATTCTACTAAGCCAAGTCCTCCAGATATGTCTATTGACATTTCTCTTGCCATTTCAGCTCATTACATGTAATTGGGTTCCGATGGGCATCTCAAAGTTTTTGAATGGAAGGAAACAGGATGGAAAGAAGTGGCTGACATTACAAGAGGTTATCTTGGTGACTGCAACAAACCCACGGTTTGTGGGGAGTATGGAATTTGTTCGAATGGGCAGCGTAGCTGCCTTACATCAAGCACTGACTTGATGAACTACTTTAAGCAGGTTGATGGCAGGCAGCCGAATCGTGGTTGTTCTGAAGTCACTAGCCTGACTTGTAATGCTTCCAACTATCATAGGTTTTTAGAACTTGATGAAGCCACCTACTTCGCCTTTACTACGGACATTATTAGTATACATGTCAATCATTGTAAACAAGTATGTCTAAAGAATTGTTCCTGTAAAGCTGTGAATTTTTGAATTTTCGTTATTATTCAGATTCTTCTAAGGAGTCCTGTTTTTCACTTGGTGAAATCTTTTAGCTGGTGAACAATGAGAAGGCCAAGACTCGTTAGCATATCTACCAAAGTTCAGCTAATTCCGGGTGCAGTATCCCCTCCAAGTGAAAACAATATCCCCTTCTGTCAAATTTTTCCCTGCCCCTACTATTGAGGGAAAGAAGAGTCATCTCGCGGTAGTATTGGGATCCACAATAGGAATCATGTCTTTAGTGCTGGTAATTGGTTTGGCACTTGTTATAATTAGGAAAAAAAGAAAAACTGCAAAGGAAGTAGACGGGGTCTATTTAGATCAAGTGCCGGGAATGCCCACTAGATTTTCGTATGAAGACTTGAAGGATGCCACAGAAAACTTCAATAAAAAGCTTGGAGAATGAGGATTTGGTTCAGTATTTGAAGGCACTCTTAAGAATAGCACTGAAATCGCAGTTAACTGTCTTGATGGAATTGGCAAGTAAAAAAGTCCTTTCTAGCTGAGGTGGAAACTATCGGTAGCATTCACCACTTCAACTTGGTTAGACTGATTGGTTTTTGTGCTGACAAAATCACACAGGCTTTTAGTTTATTGAGTACATGAGGAAGGGATCATTAGACAAATGGATTTACAGCAAAAGCACGACAATTTCTCTCGACTGGAAATGCAGGAGGAAGATTATTCTTGACATCGCGAAAGGACTATCGTACCTTCATGAAGATTACGGGCAAAAAATTGTTCATCTGGATGTAAAACCACAGAACATTCTTTTTGATGAGAATCTTAATGCTACATTGTCAGATTTTGGACTTTCTAAACTAATAGATAGGAACCAAAGACAGGTTGTAACATACGTGAGAGGTACTCCTGGTTATCTTGCTCCATAATGGCTTAGCTAACTGAGAAAGTCGATGTCTACAGCTTTGGCATTGTGATCCTTGAAATTTTGAGCTGTCGAAAAAAATTTCGAAAAGTTGAAGCCTGAGGAAGAAAGGCATTTACTAAGTCTTTTCAAGACAAAAGCAGAGAATGGAGAATGGTTGGATATGGTTGACAAATACAATGAAGATATGCAGATTAATGCAACAGAAGTAGTGGATATCATGCGTGTTGGTGTTGCAGCTTGGTGTCTACAAGGTTATTATGCCAACACACCTTCAATGTCAATGGTGATCAAAGTCTTTGAGGGTGTTCATGATGTTCAAAGAGATTTAGGCTATAACTTCTCGAAGCCTCAACGTATGGCAAACAATATTCAAGAAGTTGACTTTGAGCACGTAACTCCATTACTTCCATCAGTTTTATCAGGACCACGATAATCCAAGGGCTAATAATGGGCTTGAATTCTTCTCAAGGTAAGTTTAGCTACCATTTATTTAGACATAGTCATCTGTGTCTGAATTGTTTGCATTTTGATTTATGAAAAGATACCACTAATAACTACTTGTTTTCTAGGTCCTGCTTCATTCAGACATGAAGATTGGTGTTAATTTTCCTAGTTCAGTAACTGCTTTTGCAATGCCATGCGTGGAGGGATGTTTGAACATTAACTGCCTGATTTTCATGTCTCCAATTTACCGATTTCTTTCTTATCTATATGGAAAACAGAGTTTTTCAGTGATCCTGATGCTTCATGCAGAACTCAATGTTCAAACTCAGTTTATCTATATTTATGCAATGCTACTTCTGTGGCTGCAGAACACTGGCTCCAAGCCACGATGCAGTTTAGAAGGTGACCTTACTACCCGTGGTCAGGCTCGAGGTTTGACTTGGTTCATTCCTGCAGACGGACCAACCTTGATCTCTCCAAGCAGCAACTCTCTTTTAAAATTGTCTGTGGACTTGGCGGAAGAGCCGCCGAAGAAGTTACTTTTGGGGAGCCTGAGGTCACAACAGGTGCAGCTGGTGATTTAATTTGCAACAATCACTGGTTTGGCCAAACATGTATAGTATCTTTCTGATTTTGAATGTAATAAAGATGTTAGAATTGTTTAGGATTATCATTAAAATCTCAAAATTGCCTGCAATGTTCAGAATTTTCATTCTGTGCTTGATACCACTCTCTATATTGCATAAGAATGATAGCCCGAAATTCAATGTCAGAAAAGCTTGCTGAAGACATTGATGCCCCCTGAAGAGGATTTCAGACACTGCATATGAAATTGCACTACGCCACATCCAGAACAATCATGATGCAATTGACATGGTAAAGACATGTTCTTATATCACTAGGTCTAATTTACATGAGACGCTCAAAAAGAGAATTATGGCATATGGGAAGAAAGAGTAGAAGCACATTCCTGAACAATTCTTCCAACATATTAAGGAAGAAAAAACGAACAGCGTCTTGTGCATAAACATTACACCTTTATATAGCTAATACTGTACTAGTCTTTCAAAGAATACTCGAGTTCCAGTGAATAAGAGACAACATAGTGAATTAATCACAATTTCATATAATTTGTATGTCATGTCATATAACTATAGCAGTTTAAGTTATAATAAGTGGATGAATATGCTTTCAATAGCATATACATAACTAAAACGGGTCAAAAAATATGTCATTTTCTGAACTGCAAAAGGTATATCATTTTCAATATATTTTGGAGCTACCAAAATGTCAAAAGCTAACCTTCAACCTCTATTGATGATTAAGAAATGTTCAGCTTAAAAAGTCCATTAGATCACCAATATTCACCTTCACATGTAATAGCCTCAGATCTTATAACGGCACTCTTAGCCTCGAGTAAAACCAAACTCTCCATGTACGTTTCCATTTGAACTGAGTACTTGGCACCGCGAACTCCAAGACCTTTCCTCACTCCAGTGTTTGGATCAAATAAGACTAGCTTGCCACGCACTGATACTCCTAGAATTTCTCCATGGTTTGTAAATCGCAACACCTTCACAAGTGCCGAACTACCAGCATACATATTCTTACATGACTCCGCCAAACCATACTCCTCCATCACCCACATAGAGACAATCTGCACCGATGGCCAGAGTCATCATGCTTTAACACCCCAAGCTTTTCCCGTAGCATGGCCACAGACAAACAGTTTCTACATTGCTGCAAATTTTGTGGCAAATCCACCACTCTGAATTCTTCAGTGCTCATATCGAAGGAAAGGATCAGAGCCCTCGGCCCCAAATTCATGCTAGAGGTAGCCCATCCAACCCAGTGAACTCTCCATTAACAAAGGCCGGTGACGTCCCATAATCACGTGGCGCACCAGCACTCAATCTCCTCCAGGAACCCGATTTCACTGTGTACAGCTCAATCTCGTTCAATGTCCCATGTTCCCCTACAGCATACGCCATTCTGACCACCTTGTAATCATCACTCTCAATATCAAAAACGAAACCAAGCCGAGACGTAAAGGACCAATGAGTTCCACGGGTGAAATAAAGTTTGGGGAGACTTAAATACTTTTTAATAGAAGGGTTCCAAAGTATGATACCACGATAACCATCAGACAAGCAAAACAACCCATTGCACGAGCCAACTATTTGAAAAATATCAAAAGATTTGGACTTGAAAGGGAACTGCAGTTCTTGCATAATGCACTCTTTTTGACTTGAGAAAAGCAACAAGTAGTGTTCTTTCTTGAGTATCCTATCATTTTCATGAAAGTATCTGAGGAAGGGGATTTGGGTATTCTTTGCTCTGGTGTTATGATATGAAATAAAAGATCGGCTGGCGATCAGACCATTGAAGAACTTGGAAACTGACCTGATTTGAAGAAGGGTACTGCCTTGAAGTCTCGTGAAAATTTCGGTCCATAGTTCGTGTGGCAAATAATCCGACATTCCTGGTTTCCTTTTTGACTCGGGCAAACTGGTTAGAGTCAGAATTTAACAATTTCAACGTGGAGCGGAAAAAATTCCCATTA